>CAUZXS010004494.1:0-72500 GCA_963585895.1 Sepioteuthis lessoniana
GCTGGAAATGCCACTGACCCGATTTGAAGACTGCTGGCCTCTTCAGAGGGAATCTCTTCCTGAACTCCCTTAAAACCTCAACATATTAACTCTAACCATAATCCGAACTCTTTGGCCAATTGACTCTGGTGTATTGACTTCCTTACTCCTCACACATTTCTCATCATCCCTCACAGACTCCCTGCCTTCCTTGAATCTCTTATGCCACTCAAAAACTGATGCTCACTTCATGCAAGATGGTCAAAAAGCAGTCTGAAGCATTCCATACGTTTCTGTGGTATTTTTCCCAAGTTTAAACAGAATTTTATTGTATATCGTTCTTCTACAGTGTCAGATTAAATTTTTTAAATTCGCCAGCTGTGACAATCAGGCTTTAGTAGAGTGTATTCCAATTGTTACTGTAGCCGTTCATTTAAAGCTGAAACCATAAAAAATGTTCAGTCATCTCATAAGATGTATAGCAATAACATACTGAATTCTCAAGTGTCCACGACATTTTTAAATGCTCATGCGAAAAAAGTCTGGAAACCTATCGGATGCACCTCGTATATCTACATAAATGTGTCTGAATGTGTGTGTGTGTGTGTGTGTGTGTGTGTGTGTGTGTGTGTGTGTGTGTGTGTGTGTGTGTGTGTGTGTGTGTGTGTGTGTGTGTGTGTGTGTGTGTGTTCTTATCTATATTATTCATATTTACCTTTTAAAACATTCCATAACTCATCTATACGTCTTCATCAATTGCTTCATTCATCTCTTTCTGTTTGATCCAGCTATCTATTTTTCTATCTATATCTCAAACGATGAAGTTAAGTAATTTTAAATGAGGGATTTTGTAACTTCTCAGCCAAACCTTTCTGACCAAATTTGAAGATAAATTGAAAAATCCCAGCCGCTGTTTGATAGTATTCTGGTTTGAAATGATACTAGATTCAACAATTTACCGGTGTTGTTTTTTTTGTTTTGTTTTGTTTTTTTTTGATTATGTGTATACACTAAAATTTTTGAATTGTTAAAATTGAAGTTGTGATTAGCATCAAAATTATGTCTGACTAAACCGTTATTTGAGTTTCCTTCTTTTTTTTTTTTTTTTTTTTTTTTTGTTGTCCAGTTAGCTGGGGCTGTAGAATACACCGACTGCACCTCTGCAGAGGGGTAAGACCCACCACCACCAATGAGCGTCCTGGATATGACACTAAACAATCTGATGGTGGGGTTCCAGTGATGCTTTGGTGAGTGCAGAGCACACCTTCATTGCAATTCCTCCCTTGTCCACTCTGGCCGGGAGTGGTGGCGCCTGATAGGGCCGTATCTATGGGTTAAATAGAACTAATTGCATACTTATACTAAACTGAATTGTTTGAATTAGAACTATTTGCATAAAAATGGATTAAATAACCTATGAATGTTGATATGCCATAAAACCCTAACAACCAACCAAAAAAATCCATTTTTCAAACCCTAATGAGTGTTACATAGCCAGATATGAATACGTGAAATAGACATATTCATACCGGTACGCAAAACGTTCATAATGTCCATAACACACATAGATAACATAGGAATCCTGAAAGACAAAAACACTTACGACTTCTTAGTTAAGGTACAAAACTTTTTTTATTATCTTTGAGTTAAAAGGTTTTTCGACATAAGGAGAGAGGGATAATCTTTTCCATCTGACTTTTCCATCTGCCCCCCAACACGTGCGGCCCTGAAAATCAACCGTCTTCTTCCGAGCCAGGAACTCAACTCCTGACTTTTCTCAAATCTCAGCCCACGCTTCCGGTGCGTGACGTCTCTCACATCCCTGGTCATATCCTCCATCTGGGATTTTTATTGTGACATCACTGAATGACACGTCCGCTCCGCATGCGCGTGAATACCTACGCTCATGTTTGCACCTAACTAACCCATGCACTGAGCCGAAAGGTTCTCAGCCTCACTAAAACCAAAGGCAAGATATATAAAACGAAATCCCTCGGCCATTATATTACATGTGTTCATACACTCGAAAAGTTCAACACGTATATTTTTTATTACAATCCAGACATGTGATTCTCGTACACTCCTGTCCTGGATCCGAAGAGGGCATTGTTATTTATATTTTTGATTTAATTTCTGATTTTCTTTGAAGATTTAAATTTGTTTTGGTTTAGTTTGGTTTGGTTTGATTTATAGCACATCAACCATGGTCAGTTATTAAGGCCAAATCCATTTTTATACATATAAACAGTTCTATTTTAAACAATTCTGTTTACCATAAGTACACAGTTTTTGTAAAAAAAAATTCCATTTCAAACAATTCAGTTTGACATACAAAAACAGCTCTATTTCAAGCATTTCAGTTTAGCATAAGTATACATTTTAGGTCTATTTAACACATGGATAGGACCCTATCAGTTACTATCACTCCGGGCAGGAGTAGACATGGGAGCGATGGCAATTAAGGGGTAATCTGCTTCCCCAAAGCTCCAGCATTACTGGAACCTCACCACCTGATTGTTTAGTGTCACATCAGGACTCTCGTTTGCGAGGATCTTACCCTCCTACAGAGAAGCAATCGGTGTATTCTACAGGCCCGCAGACTGGACAATAAAAGATTCACTTCCTAAGTTAAGTTTTTATTTCAATGATGTTTGTGTTTGAATTGTTGGGTAAAATAATATATCTATGTAAGTACAGTTAATGACATTAATCGAGGGTGACTCGAAGGCTCCCTTTTCAGTAGATACTACACCAAGCTGTAGGGTAAAGTGCTACTCTATTCTCTGGATTGCTCCACTTTCCCCTTGATCCGTACCTTATAATGCTGAGTGTTAAGCAAGGTGGCATCAAGAACCAATTTTTGAACTTTTGGTATGACTCAACCTGGGATTGAATTACGTTCTCCCAGACCATTGGTGAACATTCTACTTATTAGGCCAACGGCCAATTCGAAAAAATATGGTTTGGTATATTTGAAGAACGTTTACGCTTGTGACTTTTGAGAGCTTTTACTTTTCCATGTTGTATAAAAATTTAGGATAAACTTACGTGAAGGAATTTTTATACTCAAATTTATCATTTAAAAATTTGAGCCTGCAAATCCTAAGAGTTCTAAGGTAAAAACCTATGATTATTTCCTTTTTCATTTCGGTGTTATGATGTGAGTAAAAATATATCTGATCATTTTTGTTTGTGGAATTATGATGAATTTTGAATTCTAGTTAGTTGTTGATATTTATAAGTAAAATGTCCAAGAAATACTGTTGGATTTATTTCCAATTTTTCCATATATATATATATATATATATATATAATCTGAATATTATATCATAGTTGATTCATGAAAGTTTTTGTGATAAGACTATCATAAAAAGAAGTGAGATTTCAATTTCTTTTAATTTTTATCTTGCTCTGCCGGCAAGAATTTGAGCACGTTTTGATTTAGCAACCGTCTTTAAACCATTAGTATATTCTCACCTGTTCTATATATATATATATATATATATATATATATATATATATATATATATATATATAGTGTGTGTGTGTGTGTGTGTGTGTGTGTGTGTGTGTGTGTGTGTGTGTGTGTGTGTGTAATAATTGAAAAATTGCTGAAATATTCCGATGTATGACATTTTTAGTCTTTTTCGGAAATTGACATAGCGTAATTGATGGCTTATAAAACAAAAAAAAATGACTAAAAACTTTCAGCAACCAATTTCGAGGAGAAAAAAATATGCACATAAAGTCTTATAAACAGTGTTGACGTCAATATACCAAAGAACGGTTCAAAAATATCTCCTAAGTCTAATATGTAAAGTCGAGGTATGTGGTTAGATATCTATTATTTAAATGACAGACTTGTCCCCCGCCTAAATTTATGACATTGTGATATTTAATGGAAATGGAAATGTTGCGTTCCCGACCTTCCACCGCCTCATTAGCCTTTTACTTTAAAAAAATGACTTGAGTATATCTCCTCGTAATTATATTCAACGTTTAAGTATCTAGTAAGCTAATGTTTAACTTAGCTGCCCTAGGGGTGTCCTCGTGGTGTAATGGTTTAAGCGATGGACTGCAGAATCGTAGTACACGAGTTCGTACTCCAGTCGCGGTATTACGTTCACTTTCGGGCAAATACTCTTGGGAAAGGTATGAACCCCCTTATCCTCCCAGCTATGGGTTAAATAGTACCACTGCTGTTCTTCTAGGAGAATGGCTTTGGCATTAAATAACCTACAAAGAGTTGATATGCCATTAAACAAAGAAACCAAACCAAACCAAACCTTAGATGCCATAGACTGCCTGACACGATACTTGAATATTAACTGTATTTAGGAAGTGGGTGTTTTATAAGCCAAAAGATATGGTAGCCTTTCTTAAATTTTACTTACTAAAATATACATAATGAAGGGCGGATATTGACCAACCGAAACAAAAAAATGATTCCTCTTAAAATTATTTTTACTATGATTATTCTTTACCTCATAACTTCAGTAGGGCTTCGTGGCTAACGTGCTGGACTGCTATATCATAGTAAACGAGTTCGAACTCCAGTCACGCTATTGCGTTCACTTTCGAATTGATATCCTTGGCAAAGGCATGAACCCTCTTATCCCTTCAGCTTTGGGTTAAATTGCACCACTACAGTTCTTCTACTGGTTTTGGCATTAAACGACCCTCGAAGGTTGATGTGCCATTAAACAAAGGAACGAAACCAAGCCTATATATTACAAAAATCTCATTATATATGTATATAACTGTAACTAAGAAAAAATGGCACATCATAGCTAGAGTTTTTTTAGGGTAATACTCTTAAAACATTTTAAAGCAGTTTTCCTTCCAATCTGTGGTTGTATGATAATTTGTGGGCTTGTGTTCGAATTATAAAACATTTTTATGCCTATCTATCTCAGTCTGCTTAGCTCTTTTTTTAGTTTTTTGTTTTTTTTGGGGGGGGTGTTTTTTTTAGTTTCATGACATATCAATTTTCGTGGGTAAATTTTTTTTTTGGGGGGGGGGTTTAGTTTCATGACATATCAATTTTCGTGGGTAAATTAAAGCTGAAGACATTTTTATATAGATGAACAGAAGAAATACAATTTAACCTATAGCTGAGGGGATAAGAAGGGTCATAGCTTTCCCAGAGATATCAGTCTGAAAGTGAACGTATTAGCGTGGCTGGAGTTCGACCTTGCTTTCTTTAACTAGCTCTTTAACCATTACGCCATGGGGACTCATTATCTATATCTATCTATTTCAGTCAGTTTTTTTATCTATCTATATATATATCTATCTATCTATCTATCAACTTCAGTCAGTTTTATATATATATATATATATATATATATATATATATATATATATATATATATATATATATATATATATATATATATATATATATATATCGTCAATTTGTTTGCGCTCAATCGTAACACTACAAAAATGATAAATCATAACGAGAATTTTATTAGAGCAATACACTGAAACGTGCTATAAGAATAAAGTAAATTATAGTCCAATTTACTGCTGAATGATCATCTTTGCTGTGTCTGCATTCGTACTGAATATCATTTTTTAAATCACCAAATTCTCGATATAATGGAAGTAATTATAATAAGAATCCTTCACTACTTCCTAAATAAGAGCATCAACACTGATGTTACAATGGGAAACCAATAGACTTGCAGATCGGCTAGTTATTAAATAAATATTTAAAAAATAAATGATACCATGTACCAAGTGTATAATAGATCAAAGGTATGATATTAAAAAATAAATGATACCATCTACCAAGTGTATAACAGATCAAAGGTATGATATTAAAAAATAAATGATACCATCTACCAAGTGTATAATAGATCAAAGGTATGATATTAAAAAATAAATGATACCATCTACCAAGTGTATAACAGATCAAAGGTATGATATTAAAAAATAAATGATATCATGTACCAAGTGTATAATAGATCAAAGGTATGATATTAAAAAATAAATGATACCATCTACCAAGTGTATAACAGATCAAAGGTATGATATTAAAAAATAAATGATACCTTCTACCAAGTGTATAACAGATCAAAGGTATGATATTAAAAAATAAATGATATCATGTACCAAGTGTATAACAGATCAAAGGTATGATATTAAAAAATAAATGATACCATCTACCAAGTGTATAATAGATCAAAGGTATGATATTAAAAAATAAATGATACCATCTACCAAGTGTATAATAGATCAAAGATATGATATTAAAAAATAAATGATACCATCTACCAAGTGTATAATAGATCTAAGGTATGATATTAAAAAATAAATGATACCATCTACCAAGTGTATAATAGATCAAAGGTATGATATTAAAGAATAAATGATACCATCTACCAAGTGTATAATAGATCAAAGGTATGATATTAAAAAATAAATGATACCATCTACCAAGTGTATAATAGATCAAAGGTATGATATTAAAAATAAATGATACCATCTACCAAGTGTATAATTGATCAAAGGTATGATATTAAAAAATAAATGATACCATCTACCAAGTGTATAATAGATCAAAGGTATGATATTATAGCCCTAAAGCTGTTCTTTTTTCCAAGTAAAAATTTGATGCACTTGTCAAACTCTGTCCAATTCAAAATAAGAGAAAATGGAATCCTTCATTATTGGAGGTGTCCTCGTGGTGTAATGGTTAAAGCGATGGACTACGGAATCGTAGTACGCGAGTTCCAGTCGTGCTATTACGATGGACTACAGAATAGTAGTACGCGAGTTCCAGTCGCGCTATTACGTTCACTTTCGGACAAATACCCTTAGGAAAGATATGAACCCCCTTATCCTCCCAGCTAGGGGTTAAATAGTACCAGTACTGATCTTCTAGGAGAATGGCTTTTGCATTAAATAACCAGCTAAGGTTGATATGCCATTAAACAAAGAAACCAACCAAACCATCATTATCAATTTTAGCATGTATTTCGCTCTCACTCTCTCTCTCTTTCTCTTTCTCTCTTTTCTTCTGCGGTCTAATCAGGTTTCCCTCTCCTCCTACCCCCTCTTCTGTCTGTCTGTCTGTGTGTGTGTGTGTCTCTCTCTCTCTCTCTCTCTTCACTTTCTCGGTCTAATCAGTTTTCTCTGTCCTCTTTCCGAACCCCCCTCTCTCTCTCTCTCATACTTATCAGCCAATTTCTTCCAGTCTTTCTTAATCTATCGCTTTTTATTCTCTCTCTCTCTCTCTCTCTCTCTCTCTATATATATATATATATATATATATATATATATATATATATATATATATATATATATTCCTATTTCTTCTGGTGTTTCTATGTCTACCTATCAATCTTTTCTTTTCCCTTTTATATCTATCTGTTAAATAGAATAAAAGATTTTTTAGAATATTTTAGGAAGAAACACTGTTTTAATTAAGGCCCAGTCGGCTGGGGCTGCAGAATACACTGATGCATCTCTACAGAGGGGTAAGACTCCTCTAACGAGTGTCCTAATTATGACTCTAAACAATCTGATGCTGAGGCTTCAATAATGGTATGGATTAAATAGAATTAAACATTGTACTTATGCTAAACTGAAGTGTTTAAAATTGAACTGTTTTCATTTAACTGTGGGTAAACAAAAAGCTGTAATTGCGCAAAACTGATTTGTTTGAAATAGAACTGTTTATATGTATTAAAATGGATTTGGCTTTAAATAACTAACAGTTGTTGCTACGCCACAAAACCAAACCGTTTTAATTCATGTGGATAAGAACGATATATATATATATATATATATATAATATATATATATATATATATATATATATATATATATATATATACCCCTCTACACGACCAGGATGCAATACAAGGTCATTTTTAAACGAAGTTTAAGTTGAAATCCAAAGTTTTCCTTCTTCTAGACTCGTTGCTATAAAGCTCTACTATTTGCCCATAGTTGACAGGAGAATACGGAGATTCATACCATTCCCAAGGGTATTAGCGCTATTTGAAAATGCCGCATCCAGGATTTGAACTCGGTTCGTCGCGTCAACTTCAAACGACGGTAGCCATTACACTACCAGTATCCCCCCTCCCAAAAAAAAAAACGAAATATAACACCAGTAAATGATTTGGAGAAATAGACTAAAAAATGAACCCCTGTAAAATAATTTCTTGGCATGCAGTAGAGACAAAACGATCAGGTCCTCAAAATTAGAATTTTATTCCCACCGTACTGTACGAAGTTTTCTAGTTAGCTGCACCTAAATACATTGCCGATATCCATAGGCACAGTAAAGTAGATATTCCCGTTTTGGGGGAGAGAGCGGAGGTATCTATTTTGCGCATCCAGGCGGGAACTGAGTCGACGTAATCCTGTGCCTGGCGCATGCGCTCTTCAAAGAGAATTCATCCAGAATCCCTTTTGCTTGACATGAATCTGCTTCAAATTATTTTTAATCCAAACGTGGGATTTCCTTGCCAGGGTGGGGACAAAATAAAAGTAGCGTAAACAATTTTCAAATTTGCCTTGAGAGATCTCTGTCCATAAGATCTTTTTGGAGGATTTTTTTTTCTTTCTTTTTTTCAATATTTTATCATTTCTTTTTTTTTTTTTTTTTTTTTTTTAATCTTTTTTTTTTTTTTTTACTTTTTTTTGCTTATTTACTTTTCTATTTTTTACAAGAACTCTCTAAAGTTTAAGAAATATAGTTTGGTTGTTTTTTTTTAATTTTGTTTTTGGGCAATTATCTCCTAGAAATTTCAGTTATATGCAATAACCTCTTCTCGACTTCAGAAAAATGGTGCCAGTCAACTAGCCCCGTGATTATCTATGAATTCATACTGTTGTAGATACTCACCTACCTTCGTCTTTGAAACTTAGTAAAGACCACGCAGACTTTGACGAAAAGTAAGGCGCAATTAAGTTAACCCTAACCCCTCATAGCACCCTGTCGGCAGGATTATACCCCCAGCAGAGAGGTGTCCTGGTTATGATACTTACTTCCATCTGATGGTACTATTTACCAACCCCTCCGCTCGGGCAGGATATGACACAAGGTCAATTTTTAAGCGGAGTTTAACAGGTTTGAATTCAGAGTTTTCCTTCTCCTAGACTAGTTGCCTCACCAAGGCTGAAGAACCTAGTCCGTCCTACTATTTACCCATAGCTGGAGGGAGAATAAGGGGGTTCATACCTTTCCCAAGGGTATTTGCCCGAAAGTGAACATAATAGCGCGACTGGAGTACGAACTCGCGTACTACGATTCCGCAGTGCATCGCTTTAACCATTACACCACGAGGACACCATCTGATGGTGAGGATTCAGTCTTTGTGGAATTTGGATATTACTCCTTCATTGCCATAACTCCAAGGTCTACTCTGATCCCGATTGCTAGTACCTGTTAGTCTCCAATCTATAAGTCTTATAGAACTAATATCCTGGGTATGACACGAAACTACATTTTATGGGGAGGCCCCAGTCCTGGAGGTTTGGGAAATTTGGGGTACTTCTTTATTGCTATTAATCCTAAGTTTGTCCTGACCCTGAGAGATAGTACCTCTTAGGCTCCTATCTATAACTATCAACAGTTTAACTGAGTACAAATAAATGACTAATACTAGATTTAATTGTTACTGTTTTATAGAAATACTTAAAACCATTTAACTGTAGGCAAAAGAATTAGTATTGTAGAATAGAATTATTAGTGTTAAATAACAATACTTAAAACCATTTAACTGTGTGCGTGATAGAAATACATGCAACTATTTAACTGTGTGCAAACAAATAACATAATACTAAATAAAATCATTCGTGTTCGATAGGAATACTTTAAACTATTTAACTGTGTGCAAATAAATGATTAATCTGAGTGAAAACAAACTGATATCAAATAGAAATATTAATACAAGATAACAACACTTGAAATCATTAAACTGTGTACAATAGAATTCGTAGTGTTAGATAGCAATACTTGAAACCAGTTAACTGTGTGCAAACAAATAGGCTTTTGCTTGTTTAATAATGTTACCTACAAACTACTCACTTACAAATCAATGTATATCACATATATATGTATAAACAGGATCTGGGATTAAATAACCCACAAGGGTTGATATGCTATAAAATACAACCATATCAAACCAAACTGACTCCAATATATTTTGATACTATTATATACTCGCTTAAAAACAGCTTTCACTGACAATTAAGAACAATAGTAATCACATTAATTGAACATAAGGGAAAGAACTCTATGATAAGCATATAATGGTTATCTTCCTTAAAAATTATCATTACCACAGTGAACGCGACCAAATACTCCACAGGCGATAATATTGTTATTAGATTGTAAATTCCTTTTTCTCTACGAGTGTTATGGTTTACGAGTTAAGCAGACGGGCTTGTTATACTGGGTGCCTCCTACTTCTGGTCAGATAAGAACAACAACAGTAAAACAATAGTAAAACCTCTAATAACATTGACTGTCCCATTACTTTTGTCCCTTGTAGTATATACGCTTATACAAGTCTTTATACGAGAGTACTTGTCCATGTCTATGCTCATTCAGCTGGGCTTAGAATATGCTGACAGTATCCCTTGCAGAGGAGTAAGCCTCTCTCCCCACCCCACCAAAAAAAACACAGAATGTCCTGTAAGGGATACAAAACTACATCTGATGGCGAGGCTCCAGTTCTTGAGCTCTAGGAAGTATAATTGTACTCTTTTTGCCGTTACTCCTAGGTCCACGCTGACAGGATCGATATTACCATTTAGGATCCTATCTATGGCTAAAATAGATGTTTAAAAATCATTCGTATTCAATAGGACCGTGTGTTGTCTACTCATATGCAGATGCATGCAAACGACACAATAATAATGACGAGCGACACAGTTCTCAGAAAAATATAGCTCTCACTTTATTTGAATGGGTTGTGTGTGAGAGGGAGTTGGAGACCAAACAGAACTGCAACATATTGACCCCCACTCTTATGGCCATCAGCGTTTCTTTCCCGTTCTCCTGGGCTGCTCAACCGGGGGCCTGAGGGCCTACTCTGCTGGGTGCTGGCTTTCTCTACCGCATCTTGTCACCAACGGGTCTGGTCTCCAAACTAACTGACTTCCTGTCTTCACCGAGTTATATGATAGTTCAACGCCCACTTTCTTGTGGGCGTCACAATTTCACTCATTCAACCCATCCACGGTCAAGGTTATAATTCTGATATTACTCGACCGGATGCACCTGTTATTTACAAAGATGCATTTCCTATTTTGACTGCCCGGCCGGGTCCAAGGTCAATATACAACACGTGAACCAAAAAAAGAGTCCTATCTATTGCTCAAGTAGATCTGTTTAAAGATTATTCGTATTCGATTGCACCGTACGCCAAAAAAGAGTCCCGTCTATGGCTCAAATAGATATGTCTAAAAATCATTCATATTCAATAGGACCGTGAACCAAAAAAAAAGAGTCCCGTTTATGGCTCAAATAGATCCGTTTAATAATTGTTTGTATTCAATAGGACCGTGAACCAAAAATGAAAAAAATCTTTAAGAAACAACTACACAAAAAATCTAAATTTAAATGGTCAATGAACGTAATTCCCTAACCAGTAATCATGAAATAACCCTTGACAGATTTAAATACTGTTAAAATCAATCGATCAATCTTATATTTCTGGCCTTGAGCCCAGCAAAGCTAAGATTAGTAAAAAAAAAAACACAGCGCCTTGCATTGCGTAAGGTTTAGTTAACTAGGCCACCAAGCCATTGTTAGTAAGTTCGAATCTCGCTCAGTACTTTATTCTTCTGACCCTGTGCCAAACTAAATTTAAGTAAATGGCTTCACTGAATAAAATAGTGAAACGTAACAATAATTTCAATGAGAGAAGTTCTCTGGCAAAAACGCTCAGATTTATTATTTGCCAATTATGCTATTTCAATAATTTTTCGGTACTTATTCATTTATGAATGAATTTAATTATGAAAAGGTATTTTGTAAGAAAAGTTTGAAGAAATAATTTGTGTCAATTAAACGTCTCTTATTTAATTTCATGAAATCCCGAAATATCTTTTGGATACTAAAAATATTTACATTTTATAATCCCCGGAGAAACTCAGTTAAGTTTTCATTAGATATTTCCTTTGGAGATGTTGAAAATATGACCGAAAATTTAAAATTCTAAAAGAAAAAAATCTAAATTAAAAAAAAATGTTTTAAACTTCTTAATCATCATGACACACCTCGGGCACTTTTGAGACGTCGTTACCAAATAACTGTTTTAATTTCAGAAGAATCTAAAGCTTAGAAAAATCAAATAACCGGAAGGGGGTTTTTCTTTTTGGGTTTTTTTTCTTTCTTTTGGAGAAAGTCATATTTTTTTTTAATTGTGTACTCAAAACATACAATTAGGTTGTATAGAAGATCATTAGGAAATAATAAAATTATCTTCTTTAACCACCCTTGGCACTTTTTAATAAACGGTACTAGAAGCACCACGTAAATTTTATCATTTCTGATGACCCATACTTTCATTGTCTTCGTTAAACGGTTGTAAAATCCATTCAATTATGGAGTCATCATTTGGATAAAAAAAAAGTTTAAAACTTGCTTTAATCACGTAAAAGTATTTTCGTTTTTTACAACTTTGTGCTATTTGTAAATATATATATATATATATATATATATATATATATATATGTGTGTGTGTGTGTGTGTGTGTGCGTGTGTGTGTGTGTGTGTGTGTGTGTGTGTGTTCTTCAATCAGGTAAATCCAGAGTAGGGAACAATTCCGTCAGGATAATTAAATTATTCAAAATTCGAATATTTAAATATTCCTGGTAAAGAGCTCAATGTATATACTATCACAGAGCGAATCAAGAAAAAACAGAATTCGGTCATATCAGGATTAGAAATTTATTTCCTTCCTGCTAAGAGCATAAATATGAATCAACAAAAAAATTTAATAGGACTGCTTCAGATCCAACATGGAAATAAATAAACTCAAGGACATATGAATGGGGCATGCAATGATATTCGAACAAACGTACACGAGTGAATTAGAGTCTCGTTGGGTATTCTATTCATAAGTCCTCGTGCCACAAATGTTATCTGACAAAAGTAACACCTGGAAACATACACGTATATAAGAACGAAATAGATAATTCTTAAAAAATACAAATCTCTTTGTGGACCTATTTATTTTGAAATATTTACTTTTTTCTCTCTTTAAACCTACAACGAAAAAAATTATATATATATATATATATATATATATATATATATATATATATATATATCGGCTTGGCACATTATATCGTGTAATGGTTAGCAAACTAGATTAGCCAGCCATTATTAGTGATTTCAATTTTCACTGGGTGTCTCGTGCTTCTGGTATTTTTTCTTTCTTTTTTAAGTAACGCTTTAATAAAGCTTACGAGGGTTGGTTTTGGTTTCTTTGTTTAATGACATATCAACCTTCGTGGGTTATTCAATGCCAAAACAATCCTTGTAGAAGAAAAGTATTAGTGCTATTTAATACATAGCTGGTGGGGTAGGGAATTCATACATTTCTTAAGGGTATTAGTCTAAGAGTGAACATAACGGTCCGATTTGGGTTCGAACCCACTTACACCGATGTCGTAGTTCAGCACGTTTGCTATAACGCCATGAGGACACCCTCGGCTTTAAACGGGACAACGATTATCTATGGCACACAGCAAATCTATCATTGGATATCATGTGTATTTTGTGTATTTGATTAACGAGCAAGGCTAGCTGACCATTGATTTGTTTGTTTGTTTTATGGCATAACAAACTTTGTAGTTTATTTAATACCAAATCCTTTTTTATACACAAACAGTTCTATTTCAAACAATTCAGTTTATTCAAACAGTTCGAATTCAAACAATCTAGTTTAGAATAAGTATAGTTTTTGTTTACACAGTTAAATGTCAAAACAGTTCTATTTCAAACAATTCCGTTAAGCGTAAGTGCAGTCTCAAACAATTCAATTTATCATACAAAAACAGCTCCATTTAAAACAATTCAATTTAGCATAAGTACACAGTTTCAATGTCAAAACAGTCCTATTTCTAGCAATTCAGTTTAGCATAAGCACACACTTTACTTCTATTTGACCCATAGATAGGACCCTATTTGGTGCTACCACTCCGGGCCTGTGTAGACTTGGGATTGATTGTAATAAAGGAGTACTCCAATCCAATTATTCTCGCTCCAGCTATGGGTAAATAGTAGGGCAGACTGGGTTCTTCAGCCTTGGTGAGGCAACTAGTCTAGGAGAAGGAAAACTCTGACTTCAAACCTGTTAAATTCCGCTTAAAAATTGACCTTGTTTCATGTCCTGCCCGAGCGGAGGGGTTGGTAAATATGATAAAGGAGTATTCTGCATTCCCCAAAACTCTAACATTACGGAATCTTACCATCAGATTGTTTAGTATCATATCCAAGACACTTGTTGGGGGGGGGTCTTACCCCTCTGCAGAGAAGCAATCGGTGTATTCTACAGAAGCAGCCAACTGGGCAACTGACCATTGGTAATGAGATTGATTCTCACTGAGTACCCCATATAATTGATCCTCTTGTTGGTGAGACTTAAAATACGCTGACTATCCTCTGCAAAGGAATAATTATACACTGTCCCCACCGAAAAAAAAATGTGTGACCTCGGTGTGACATTAAACTGTATATGATGTTCAATTCTATCTCTGAAGCTCCGTGTGGGGTACCTCTTCAATGTCATCACTCCCATGTCCACTGTTAGGATCCCATTTATAGCTCAAATAAATCTGTTTAAAAATTATTCCCATTCGATAGTAATACTTCAATCCAGAGAAGTGTGCCAAAATCTCTTAAGAAACGACTGTAACAAATGTAAATATAAATGTATAAGATACAAAAGTAAAATGAATGCAATTCCCTAACATCATGGTATATAATAACCTTTGAAGGTGCCCGTGGTGTAATGGTTATCGTCGTAGGAAATGGACACGGCGACACGAGTTCAAATCCTAGACGAGGCTGATTGCATTTCACATAGCACAAATATCATCGGGAAAGGTATGAATCCAATTATTCTCCCTCCAGCTATGGGTAAATAGTAGGGCAGACTGTGCTCTTCAGCCTTGCTGCGGCAACTAGTCTAGGAGAAGGAAAACTCTGAATTGAAACCTGTTAAACTCCGCTTAAAAATTGACCTTGTGTCATATCCTGCCCGAGCGAAGTGTTATGTTTTGACCTTCTGACCTGGCCAAAAATGCCATTCAAGGTGACGCACCGGAAGGAAGTGACACATTCTAATGGCAGATATGAGAGGAAATTGCGTGGGCGGAAATTGGCTGATGAAATGGGACGAGGTAAAAAAATCCCATTATACTCTCATCGACTGACGCACCGGAAGAGAGTGACCTCTGAACTGCATGACAGTTATTTCCGCTCGATGACGATCACGCAGGCCATTCCAAAGGTAGCGGAAGTGACACATCCCAGTCGCCAGATATCGGAAGAAGTTGCGGAGGTGTGGAGGCGTGTCCATATCACCGCGTGGGAGTTTGAAGGTAATATAAGGCCGACGAATTGAGGAAAGTTAAGACAGGCGAGAAGGAAGACAAGCAGTACAGTTGGGGGCGGAGAGGGCGAGATGTAGTGAGGAAAGCCAGCACCCAGCAGAGTGGACTGCCAGGGCCCCGGATGAGCAGCCATGGAGAACGAGAAAGACACAACGCTGACGGCCATAACTTTGGGGTCGAAATATTTCAGTTATGTTCGGTCTCCAGCTCCCTCTCACACGCAAACTTTGAGTAACCCTTTTCGAAACCTTACAAATAAAGTGAGAGGTAAAATATTTTATAAAGAAGTCTTCCAGCGTCTTTCTGCGTGCGTCGTTTATTACTGCGTCTGTTATCATTGCGTCGGTATGTACCCAGCATATATATGTATATTTCTGCATGAATCAGCAGATGACAATATAACAGAAGGAGTTGGGTAAATATGTATAATAACCTTTGATGCCGTTAAAATCAATTACTCGACCAGGAAATCCACATTAAATGCACTACCTGCTCTTGCCAATTTAGCTTCAAGAACTTTACAGCTTGACAACACATCAAATCAAATCTTTAAATCTATACTTTATTTTCCCCAGTATCTCCTGGTACTATATCCAGTCGCGCTATTATGTTCACTTTCGGAGGAAAGATATGAACCCCTTATCCATCCGGCTATTGGCTAAATAGTACCACTGCTGTTCAACAAGGATAGCCTTGGCATTGAACAACCCAGGAATGTTGTTATTCCATTAAACAAAAAAAAAACACTAGTTATCACTGATTAGATTGGTTGATTGTTTGGGTTTTATGGCATATCAACATTTGTGGGTTATTTAACGCCAAATCCATTTTTATGCAAATTGTCAGTTCTTTTTCAGACAATTCAGTTTAGCATAAGTACACAGTTTAATTGTCAAAAACATTTCTATTTCAAGCTATTCAGTTTATTCAAACAGTTCTAATTCAGCTAATTCAGTTTAGTATAAGTACACACTGTTAAATGTCAAAGCAGTTCTATATTAAACAATTCAGTTTGGTGTAAGTACAGTTTCAATGTCAACAACAGTTCTATTTCAAACAATTCAGTTTAGCATAAGCACGCACTTTAAATGTAAGTACAGTCAAAAGCATTTCCGTTTCAAGCTATTCAGTTTAGTCAAACAATTCAGCTTAGCATTAGCATGCACTTATTTTTATTTAATCCATAGATTGGGTTCTATCAGGTGCTACCATTCCGGGGACAGAGTGGACCTGGGAGCAATGGCAATGAAGGGGTACTTCACATTCCCTAAAGCTCCAGCATCACTGGAACCTCACTATCAGATTGTTTAGTGTCATATCCATGACACTCATTGAGAGGAGTCTTACCCCTCTGCAGAGGTGCAGTCGGTGTATTCTTCAGCCCCAGCCGACTGAGCAATTACCACTGATTATTATCAGATAGAAATAATTACTTGAAACCATATAATAGTAACTAGTAGATAGTAATACTTGAAACGATATAACTGTAAGTAAATTATTAGTATTAGATATAAATGAAAAACTTTGTTAAGAAATAACAACTCAAAAAATTTAGATTTAAATGTCCAATGAACGTGATTCACTTAGCTTTTGGCATATAATAACCCAAGACGGGTTGACATGCTTTTAAGATCAGTCAATCAATCAATCAATCAGTCAACTATATTTCTGATCTTGTGTCAATAGAATTAACTGAGTACATGACTATTACTGGATATCAACCAACAGGTAAGACGTGGCGAATCATGTGCATATATCCTGATTTCGTGACTGGCCAGTAGCCAGTTAGTTTATTTCTTTATCGTTTGTCGTTTGTCGTTTTTACAGAGCGCGTTTTGATCCACGCCGGCAAAATGTTTAATTGCTTAAGAAACATGAAATTGCTTGAATCTTCCGGACATCAAAAGTGTCCAACTCGGTAGTAACAGCTGCAACGATATAATTTCTTAATCCTATTTTCAGGGAAGAGAACAAACAGAATTTCACAAAGGATCACTACATTATGCATGGATATATATATATATTATCATCATTAAGTCCTAATTGTACTGAGTTCCCTGACTATCCTTCCACGTCCATCCAAATTATCTATCGTTCTTGTTAGGGTCTCTAGATTGCATCCAGTGTCCGCACAGAGCTGATGTTAGTATGTCTTTGCTAGACGGCCAACACTGGTGTATCCATGTTTAGGAGTCCATAAGAGAACGTCGCTTATGCGCTTGTCCTTACTTATCCTGTTCTTCTTACTTGAATGGTTTGTAAGATGGGAGTTAGGTGGCCATACAGCTGCTGTTTTGTAGGATGTTGCAGTGGGTAGTCCTCGTCTAGCTTTTTATCGGAGTGAATGCGAGTGTGGGGGTATTTTGTGGGAGGTATCTGTAAAAATTGGCACATCATAGCGCGATTTTTATCAGATTAATACACTTAAAATGCATCCTCGGTATGACACTAAACTGCACCCGTAGGTGAGGTTCAGATTCTTGAGCTCTGGTGAGTATGAATTCATGCCATTACTCCCAGGAGTGGTAGTGCCGGTTATTAGAGTCCTATGCATGAGTCAAAGAGATCTGTTTGAAATTATTTGTATTAGATAGGAATACTTGAAACAACATAACTGTTAACAAATGACTATTATCAAATAGAATTATTAATGTTGGATTGGTTGTGTTGGTTTAGTTTCTTTATTCAATGGCATATCGACCTCCGTAGATTGTTTAATGGTAAGGCAATTCTTGTAGAGGGACAGCAATGATACTATTTAATCCATGGCGGGGAGATAAGTGTGGGGGGGTCATACCTTTCTCAAAGGTATTGGTCCGAAAGTGAACGTAATAGCGCGACTGGAATTCGAACTCACCAACTTCGAGGTCGCAGTCCAACAATTTAACCATGTTGGCTAAGAATAGTTGAAACCATTTAACTGTGTGCAAATAAATGATTAATATTAAATTGAGTTAGGAATATTTGATAGCAATACTTGAAACCATTTAACTGTGTGCAAATTATTTGTATCAGATGAACTATAACTGAGCAAACAAATGTGTCTAGACAAAGAGAACAGCCATTTTTTTAAAATACAATGGGACATTAAAAATTACTATTATCAACTTCCAAATAAAATCAAAGTTCGGCATTAAACATTCCAAAAGGGGTTGATATGCCGTCAAACCAATAAACTAACTGAAACATTAAAATGATCTAACTTTGAAAAAAAAACAATTTCCAGTATCATTTGCGAGTGAATCACAATTTCCTGAGGTCTGCTTTCGCCGTGAATTTCATTTTTTAACCATCAAAATTTGTGATATGACGAAAGTAAAGTTGGCGACCTTAGTCGAGGGCGACTCAAGGGCTCGCTTTTTAATAGCTACTAAACCGAGGTGTAGGGGAGGGCGCTACTCCTTTCCCTGGATTGCTCTACTTTACCCTTGATCCTAACATTATAATGCTGAGTGTTAAGCCAGGCGGCTTCAAGTACCATTTTTTATGTCTTTGGTATTAACTCGACCTGAGATTGAACCTCGGTCTCCCGGACCATTGGCGAACTCTCTACTCATTAGGCCAAAGGTCCGATATGATGTAATAACACTGAAAAGGGGGAATCCTTCTTAAATAGAAGCATCAATAACATCAGATATTGATGTTACAAATGGAACCCAATGACTTCACGAGTCGTCTAGCAAATATATATATATATATATATATATATATATATATATGTGTGTGTGTGTGTGTGTGTGTGTGTGAGAGAGAGAGAGAGAGAGAGAGAGTGAGAGAGAGAGAGTGAGAAAGAAAGAGAAAGAAAAACAGACAGATAGATTGCCTCGATAAAAGACGATTACCGTCTAGACAGCCGTTTTAGTTAATATTTCAATGTTTTTTCTCATCATCATCAACAGTAGAACATTGATGCGAACAATTTCTGTTAGTTTTCTATACACTTCTTCAAAAATAATATCAATAATATCTCTTGGTAATGTTAAATATCGTTCCTTGTAGGATTTTGCACAACAAGTATTTATTTTTCAACATAATCTCCTCCATTGTCATTTTTTTTAATTCATTGGCGAATATTAATCACATACAACGAACATTATTCTGTGAAAATCATATGTATGTTGGTGTTTGAAGAAACTATGTAGATACCCGTGGTGTAATGGTTATCAATGTAAGAAAATAACGTGGCGAACCGCTTTCAATTCCTGGACAAGATTGTTTGCATTTCACATGTCGCTAATACCCTTGCGAAAGGTATGAATCCAAATACTTATTTAAAATCATCTTATTTATTGAATAACCCACACACATATATATATATATATATATATATATATATATATATATATATATATACAGTCCACTAAGTAGTTATACGTCAAATGAATAGAGTTTGAAATTAAAATAATCCCTTCTAAAAGGATCTAATAAACAAGCATTAGTCTTTATGATAAATATGCAATTTTACTCTGCGTATGGCTAATGTTTCTTAAAAATAGAATAAGAAAGAGTTTTGTTTAGTCTTTTTTAAATAAACTACATGGTTCTAGAAATTATATTTTCAGTAGCTTTTTCCCCTTCATTAACGATTATTGATTCTGTTCCCCGTCACACGACTGCCCAAAACTAAGCTATTTCGACAGCTAACCATATTTACCAACCCCTCTGCTCGGGCAGGATATGACACAAGGTCATTTTTAAGCGGAGTTTAACAGGTTTCAATTCAGAGTTTTCCTTCTCCTAGACTAGTTGCCTCACCAAGGCTAAAGAACCTAGTCTGCCCTACTATTTACCCATAGCTGGAGGGAGAATAATTGGATTCATACCTTTCCCAAGGGTATTAGTGCTATGTGAAATGCAATCAATCCAGTCCAGGATTTGAACTCGTGTCGCCGTGTCCATTTCCTACGACGATAACAAAGAGTGACAGCTCAGTCGGCTGGGATTGTAGAATACACAGACTGCATCTCTATAGAGAGGTAAAACTCCCAGCCAACGAGTGCCCCAGATATGACATTAAACAATCTGATGGTGAAGCTCCAGTAACACTGGAGCTTTGTGGAATGCGGAGTACCCCTTCATTGCCATCGCTCCCAGGTCCACTCTGGCCTGGAGTGGTAGACCTTGAAAGAGTTCCATATATCGGTCAAATACAACTGTTTTTCATTTAAACTGAGAGCAAACAAACGACTTATGCTAAATTGAGTAGTTAGAAATAGAACTGTTTGATCATTTAAATGTACATAAACGAATGAATGATGTTTAATTGAATGTTAGTGATACATAGCAATATTTGGAACTATTTAACTTTTTTTACTTATGTTTACAAATTATATATATCTAATATATATAGAAAAACCGGATTTGGCATTAAATAACCTACAATGGTTGATATGCCATAAAACCAAACCAAACCAAATCATATATATTTAATATATATGTAGAAACCAAATTTGGCTTTAAATAACCAACAATAGCTGATGTGCCATAAAACCAAAGCAAAAAATGAGTGTATCTTCTGGGTAAATCTTTCCTGATAGAGCTATTTCAATTAGTCTCTTTGTCCTAGACTTTTTTCCTGTCACCTTTTCGTATTCTCTCTGTCTCTTCATGTCAATCCATCCACTTTTTCCCTTAATGGCAGTCTGTTCATTTAGATCTTTCAATGCAGTCTGCTCGTGTCTGTTGTTAGCCCTAACGATGAGGCTTTGAATACACTGACTGCATCCCCTGCAGAGGGGTAAGCCCCCACCATAAAAAGCGTTATCCTCGATATGACAATAAACTGCATCGTTTGATGAGGATCCAGTTCTGAAGATCTGGCAAGTGTCGAGAATCCTTTCATTGCTATTAATCCTGGACCCTCTCTGACTATCTACGGGTCTTTTCAGCGGACTATATCCGTATCTGTGGAGCCGTTCATAGCATAATTGTTATCACCATAGAAAATGTTCTTAACGATCCGACAATTCTCCCACCAGCTATAAGTAAATAATAGGATAACCCGACTTGGAGAAGGAAAAATCTAGCGCTATTGCTATAAACCAATTCTAAAGAATGCAAAGTTTACATTTATAAAAAATAAAAATTCTAAAAAAATGTTCCTGATTTATTGAATTGGTTGGTTGGTTGGGTTTTTATGGAATATCAACCTTTGTAAGTTATTTAATTCCAAATCCATTTTTATACAGATAATCAGTTCTATTTCAAACAATTCAGGTTAGCATGTGCATACAGTTTAATTGTCAAAAACATTTCTATTTCAAGCTATTCATTTTATTCAAACAGTTCTAATTCAGCTAATTCAGTTTAGTATTAGTACAGATTTTGTTTACATACAGTTAAATGTCAAAACAGTTCTATATATAACAATTCAGTTTAGTGTAAGTACAGTTTCAATGTAAAAATTTCAAACAATTCAGTTTAGCATAAGCACACAGTTTAAATGTAAGTACAGTTTAATTGTCAAAAACATTTCTATTTCAAGCTATTCAGTTTAGTCAAACAGTTCTAATTCAAACAATTCTGCCTAGCATAAGTATGCAGTGAGTTCTATTTAACCCATAGATAGGGCCCTATCAGGTGCTACCATTCCGGGCCAAACTAGACCTGGGAGCAATAACAATGAAGGGTTCCTACGCATTCCCCAAAGCTCCAACATCAGATTGTTTAGTGTCATTTTCAGGACACTCGTTGGGGGTTCTTAACCCCTCTTTATAGGTGCAGTCGGTGTATTCTACAGCCCCAGCCGACTGGGAAAATTTATTGAATTACCCTCGTATATATATATATATATATATATATATCATCATCATGTGCCGCTAGCACGGATATCCCTGGCCCTCTCTCGCCACTTCTCCCAATCATTCACCGCCTCTGACAGGTCTTCAGGGCTACACCCCGTATCCTCACATAGCTGCTGTATGTATGTTCGTGCTGGTCGTTCTGCTATTGCTTGGCCATATGCGGGGTCCATAGGAGTACATCACTTATGAACTCGTCCTTGCTTCTCCAGCAGTGTCCTGCACGTCTGGTTCGTCTGACTTGGCCGTATAGTTGGTGCCGTGTGGGGTGTTGCCGCCAGTACTTGTTCAATATTGCTCGCAACATTCTAGTGTAATTGCCGTCTAGCTTCTTCTCCAGCCGTTTAGTCTGCATCCATATAGCAGTATCGACACGACCGCTGCCTGGAAGAAACTGCGTTTCATTTTATCGGTCAGGTCTGATTTCCATATGATCGAAAGCCTGTCGATAGCTGTCCATGCCTTCGTTAGCCGTGTGTCGATGTCTTTTTCGGTTGATGAGACGCTACTTCCTAGGTAGGTGAATTTATTTTAGTTGTCCCCTCGATTAGAGAAACCAACCTCTTTAGATAGCAATCTCACAAAGGAGAGAATTTTTTTTTTCAATTATATGAATTTGCTCTGAATGAAATTTATAAATTAATTAACATACGTTGAGCACTCCTGGAGATTTATAAGAATCCTCTTACATATTCTCAAATAGAATCATTCCGAACTCATCTTCTTTGGATTATATATATATATATATAGGAATACTTGATACTATAATTCTGTTAACTATTTGTATAAAGAATAGTAACTTGAAGCTACGAGGTGCATACGATAAGTTTCCAGACTTTTTTCGTATGGGCGCTTTTATTGATAGTACATACATGAAACTCTAGTCCCCTTCGAGGTAATCTCCTCCGGCTGCAATACATTTGTTGTGCCGTTCCAACCACTTCTGGAAGGCCCCATGGATGTCTTCCTGTGTGACCGTATCAATGACCTTCAGACTTCCTGCCTTCCTTGAATCTCATATGCCACTCAAAAACTGATGCTCGATTCTGTCAAGATGCTTCAAAAGCAGTTTGACGCATTCCATACGTTTCTGTGGCATTTTTTCCAAGTTTAAAACAGAATTTTATTGCATATCTTTCTTCTAAAGTGTCAGATTGCATTTTTGAAATTAACAGCTTTGACAATCAGGCTTTAGTAGGGTGTATTCCAATTGCTGCTGTAGCTGTTCATTTGAACCTCAGATCATAAAAATTGGTCAGTCATCTCATAAAATGTATAGCAATAACAGAGTGAATTTTCAATAGTCTACGACAATTTCAAATCCCCATATGAAAAAGTCTGGAAACTTATCGTATGCACTTCATATAACTGTCTACTCAAGTAAATAGAAATAATTAATTGAAACCATTTAATTGTTTTTATTCAATAGGAATACCATATAAATTTAGATTATTTGTGTTAAGAATAGTTTCTTGAAGATAGAATTGATTACCATGAATAATTATTCACACTTACTTGAAATCATAAATTGTTTGCAAACAAATGATTATTATTAAGATACTTACTTGAAACCATATAATTGCGTTTGAATTATTTGTATTAGAGAGGGATACTTGAAACTTTAACTGTGTATAAAAACCTCTTCAAAAACAACTGCACAAAAATATAAATGTACAATGAACGCGATTCCCTAACCTCTCGGCATAAAGTAACTCTAGACGGGGATGACATGCCGTTAAACTCGATTTTGTCCGTTTTTAATCGCAGTATCGTTTTCCTGTCCGAGTCACCATCTTTATTGCAGTTTATGTGTGTCTATCTGTCACGTTGTCTCAGTTGCTCCATGTGTGTCCCTTTATCGTTGCTTGCTTATGTGTGTGTCTGTCAATCTGTCATTTACCACAGTCTTTCCGCGCGCGTGTGTGTGTGTGTGTGTGTCTTTCACAGTCTGTTCATGTCTGCTTGTCTCCTTATCAAAATCAATTCAAACTTGTTTTTACAGCAGTTTATTCATGTCCTTTTCACTGTCAGTCTGCACACGTGTGTGTGTGGGGAGGGAGTTTATGTAATTTCATCGCTGTTTTTCTGCGTCTGCCTATCTGTTTCTTCATCCAACACTATCCATATCTGTGGATGGTTGGTTGGGTTGGGTTTTGGAGCATATCAACCTTTGTTGGTTATTTAATACCAAATCCATTGTGATACAAATAAACAGTTCTATTTCAGACTATTCAGTTAAGCATGAGAACACAGTTTAATTGTCAAAAGCATTTCTATTGCAAGCTATTCAGTTTAGTCAAAGTTCTAATTCAAACAATTCAGTTTATCGTAAGTACAGTTTCAATGTCAAAAACAGTTCTTTTCAAGTAATTCAGTTTAGCATAAGTTCACAGTTTAGTTGTATTCGACCCATAGATAGGACCTTATCAGGTGCTACCACTCTAGGCTAGAGTGGACCTGGGAGCGATGGCAATGAAGGGGTCCTCCACATTCCCCAAAGTTTCAGCATTACTCACCATCAGATTGTTTAATGTCATTTCCAGGACACTCGTTGGTGGGGGGTTACCCCCTGCAGAGAAGCAGTCGGTGTGTTCTATAGCCCTAGCCGACTGGTAAACATTTATACGGAATCGTTTGTCGTTTAATAGTTATCGCCGAAGGAAGAGAACACGATGACCCAAGTTCAAATCCTGAACGAGGCCTTTTGCATTTTCCCATAGCGCTAATACCCTGGAAAATATATGAATCCAACTATCTATGAGGAAGTAATAGGACAACCGGAACTGGAGATGGAAAACTCTGGCTTCAAACGTTACAGATAGACGGACCCAAATGGGCAAAGTGCGACTAACAGATACACACGGAAAGACTTTGACAACGAGACAACGTCGGAAACCTGGCGAGGAATGTGCTCCGCCAGGCAATTCCGGCTCAAGACACACACCATAAATAGCGCACACATTAGCAAACCAGGTGAGAGGATCAGAAAGACAGGGAGGGAGGGAGATTCCTGCTCAAGACACGAAGAGCGCACACACTACCAAACCAGGTTAGAAGATAAGAAAGAAAGAAAGAAAGAAAGAAAGAAAGAAAGAAAGAAAGAAAGAAAGAAAGATATTCCTGCTCAAGACACGAAGACCGCATACACTACCAAACCAGGTTAGAAGATCAGAAAGAAAGAAAGAAAGAAAGAAAGAAAGAAAGAAAGAAAGAAAGAAAGAAAGATATTCCTGCTCAAGACACGAAGAGCGCATACACTACCAAACCAGGTTAGAAGATCAGAAAGAAAGAAAGAAAGAAAGAAAGAAAGAAAGAAAGATATTCCTGCTCAAGACACGAAGAGCGCATACACTACCAAACCAGGTTAGAAGATCAGAAAGAAAGAAAGAAAGAAAGAAAGAAAGAAAGAAAGAAAGAAAGAAAGAAAGAAAGATATTTCTGCTCAAGACACGAAGAGCGCACTCACTACCAAACCAGGTTAGAAGATCAGAAAGAAAGAAAGAAAGAAAGAAAGAAAGAAAGAAAGAAAGAAAGAAAGAAAGAAACATATTCCTGCTCAAGACACGAAGAGCACACACACTACCAAACCAGGTTAGAAGATCAGAAAGAAAGAAAGAAAGAAAGATATTCCTGCTCAATACACGAAGAGCGCACACACTACCAAACCAGGTTAGAAGATCAGAAAGAAAGAAAGAAAGAAAGAAAGAAAGAAATAAAGAAAGAAAGAAAGAAAGAAAGAAAGATATTTCTGCTCAAGACACGAAGAGCACACACACTACCAAACCAGGTTAGAAGATCAGAAAGAAAGAAAGGAAGAAAGAAAGATATTCCTGCTCAAGACACGAAGAGCGCATACACTACCAAACCAGGTTAGAAGATCAGAACGAAAGAAAAAAAGAAAGAAAGAAAGAAAGATATTCCTGCTCAAGACACGAAGAGCGCATACACTACCAAACCAGGTTAGAAGATCAGAAAGAAAGAAAAAAAAAAAAGAAAGAAAGAAAGAAAGAAAGATATTCCTGCTCAAGACACGAAGAGCGCACACACTACCAAACCAGGTTAAAAGATCAGAAAGAAAGAAAGAAAGAAAGATATTCCTGCTCAACTCACGAAGAACGCACACACTACCAAACCAGGTGAGAAGATCAGAAAGAAAGAAAGAAAGAAAGAAAGAAAGAAAGAAAGAAAGAAAGAAAGAAAAAAAGAAAGATATTCCAGCTCAAGACACGAAGAGCGCACACACTACCAAACCAGGTTAGAAGATCAGAAAGAAAGAAAGAAAGAAAGAAAGAAAGAAAGAAAGAAAGAAAGAAAGATATTCCTGCTCAATACACGAAGAGCGCACACACTACCAAACCAGGTTAGAAGATCAGAAAGAAAGAAAGAAAGAAAGAAAGAAAGAAAGAAAGAAAGAAAGAAAGAAAGAAAGAAAGAAAGAAAGATATTCCTGCTCAAGACACGAAGACCGCACACACTACCAAACCAGTTTAGAAGATCAGAACGAAAGAAAGGAAGAAAGAAAGAAAGAAAGAAAAAAGAAAGAAAGAAAGAAAGAAAGAAAGATATTCCTGCTCAATACACGAAGAGCGCACACACTGCCAAACCAGGTTAGAAGATCAGAAAGAAAGAAAGAAAGAAAGAAAGAAAGAAAGAAAGAAAGAAAGAAAGATATTCCTGCTCAAGACACGAAGAGCGCATACACTATCAAACCAGGTTAGAAGATCAGAAAGAAAGAAAAAAAGAAAGAAAGATATTCCTGCTCAATACACGAAGAGCGCACACACTACCAAACCAGGTTAGAAAATCAGAAAGAAAGAAAGAAAGAAAGAGAGAAAGAAAGAAAGATATTCCTGCTCAAGACACGAAGAGCGCATACACTACCAAAACAGGTTAGAAGATAAGAAAGAAAGAAAGAAAGAAAGAAAGAAAGAAAGAAAGAAAGAAAGAAAGAAAGATATTCCTGCTCAAGACACGAAGAGCGCACACACTACCAAACCAGGTTAGAAGATCAGAAAGAAAGAAAGAAAGAAAGAAAGAAAGATATTCCTGCTCAATACACGCAGAGCGCACACACTACCAAACCAGGTTAGAAGATCAGAAAGAAAGAAAGAAAGAAAGAAAGAAAGAAATAAAGAAAGAAAGAAAGAAAGAAAGATATTCCTGCTCAAGACACAAAGAGCGCACACACTACCAAACCAGGTTAGAAGATCAGAAAGAAAGAAAGAAAGAAAGAAATAAAGAAAGAAAGAAAGAAAGAAAGAAAAAAAGATATTCCTGCTCAAGACACGAAGAGCGCACACACTACCAAACCAGGTTAGAAGATCAGAAAGAAAGAAAGAAAGAAAGAAAGAAAGATATTCCTGCTCAATACACGAAGAGCGCACACACTACCAAACCAGGTTAAAAGATCAGAAAGAAAGAAAGAAAGAAAGAAAGAAAGAAAGAAAGATATTCCTGCTCAAGACACAAAGAGCGCACACACTACCAAACCAGGTTAGAAGATCAGAAAGAAAGAAAGAAAGAAAGAAAGAAAGAAATAAAGAAAGAAAGAAAGAAAGAAAGAAAGAAAGAAAGAAAGATATTCCTGCTCAAGACACAAAGAGCGCACACACTACCAAACCAGGTTAGAAGATAAGAAAGAAAGAAAGAAAGAAAGAAAGAAATAAAGAAAGAAAGAAAGAAAGAAAGAAAAAAAGATATTCCTGCTCAATACACGAAGAGCGCACACACTACCAAACCAGGTTAGAAGATCAGAACAAAAGAAAGGAAGAAAGAAAGAAAGATATTCCTGCTCAAGACACGAAGAGCGCATACACTACCAAACCAGGTTAGAAGATCAGAACGAAAAAAAAAAAGAAAGAAAGAAAGAAAGATATTCCTGCTCAAGACACGAAGAGCGCATACACTACCAAACCAGGTTAGAAGATCAGAAAGAAAGAAAGAAAGAAAGAAAGAAAGAAAGAAAGAAAGAAAGAAAGATATTCCTGCTCAAGACACGAAGACCGCACACACTACCAAACCAGGTTAGAAGATCAGAACGAAAGAAAGAAAGAAAAAAGAAAGAAAGAAAAAAAGAAAGAAAGATATTCCTGCTCAAGACACGAAGAGCGCACACACTACCAAACCAGGTTAGAAGATCAGAAAGAAAGAAAGAAAGAAAGAAAGAAAGAAAGAAAGAAAGAAAGAAAGAAAGAAAGATATTCCTGCTCAAGACACGAAGAGCGCACACACTACCAAACCAGGTTAGAAGATAAGAAAGAAAGAAAGAAAGAAAGAAAGAAAGAAAGAAAGAAAGATATTCCTGCTCAAGACACGAAGAGCGCATACACTACCAAACCAGGTTAGAGGATCAGAAAGAAAGAAAAAAAAAAGAAAGAAAGAAAGAAAGAAAGATATTCCTGCTCAAGACACGAAGAGCGCACACACTACCAAACCAGGTTAAAAGATCAGAAAGAAAGAAAGAAAGAAAGATATTCCTGCTCAACACACGAAGAACGCACACACTACCAAACCAGGTGAGAAGATCAGAAAGAAAGAAAGAAAGAAAGAAAGAAAGAAAGAAAGAAAGATATTCCTGCTCAAAACACGAAGAGCGCACACACTACCAAACCAGGTTAGAAGATCAGAAAGAAAGAAAGAAAGAAAGAAAGAAAGAAAGATATTCCTGCTCAAGACACGAAGAGCGCACACACTACCAAACCAGGTTAGAAGATCAGAAAGAAAGAAAGAAAGAAAGAAAGAAAGAAAGAAAGAAAGAAAGAAAGAAAGAAAGATATTCCTGCTCAAGACACGAAGAGCGCACACACTACCAAACCAGGTTAGAAGATCAGAAAGAAAGAAAGAAAGAAAGAAAGAAAGAAAGAAAGAAAGAAAGAAAGATATTCCTGCTCAAGACACGAAGACCGCACACACTACCAAACCAGTTTAGAAGATCAGAACGAAAGAAAGGAAGAAAGAAAGAAAGAAAGAAAAAAGACAGAAAGAAAGAAAGAAAGAAAGAAAGAAAGATATTCCTGCTCAATACACGAAGAGCGCACACACTGCCAAACCAGGTTAGAAGATCAGAAAGAAAGAAAGAAAGAAAGAAAGAAAGAAAGAAAGATATTCCTGCTCAAGACACGAAGAGCGCATACACTATCAAACCAGGTTAGAAGATCAGAAAGAAAGAAAAAAAGAAAGAAAGATATTCCTGCTCAAGACACGAAGAGCGCACACACTACCAAACCAGGTTAGAAAATCAGAAAGAAAGAAAGAAAGAAAGAAAGAAAGAAAGAAAGAAAGAAAGATATTCCTGCTCAAGACACGAAGAGCGCATACACTACCAAACAAGGTTAGAAGATAAGAAAGAAAGAAAGAAAGAAAGAAAGAAAGAAAGAAAGAAAGAAAGAAAGAAAGATATTCCTGCTCAAGACACGAAGAGCGCACACACTACCAAACCAGGTTAGAAGATCAGAAAGAAAGAAAGAAAGAAAGATATTCCTGCTCAAGACATGAAGAGCGCATACACTACCAAACCAGGTTAGAAGATAAGAAAGAAAGAAAGAAAGAAAGAAAGAAAGAAAGAAAGAAAGAAAGATATTCCTGCTCAAGACACGAAGAGCGCACACACTACCAAACCAGGTTAGAAGATCAGAAAGAAAGAAAGAAAGAAAGAAAGAAAGATATTCCTGCTCAATACACGAAGAGCGCACACACTACCAAACCAGGTTAGAAGATAAGAAAGAAAGAAAGAAAGAAAGAAAGAAAGAAAGAAAGAAAGAAAGAAAGAAAGATATTCCTGCTCAATACACGAAGAGCGCACACACTACCAAACCAGGTTAGAAGATCGGAACGAAAGAAAGAAAGAAAGAAAGATATTCCTGCTCAAGACCCGAAGAGCGCATACACTACCAAACCAGGTTAGAAGATCAGAACGAAAGAAAGGAAGAAAGAAAGAAAGATATTCCTGCTCAAGACCCGAAGAGCGCATACACTACCAAACCAGGTTAGAAGATCAGAACGAAAGAAAGGAAGAAAGAAAGAAAGATATTCCTGCTCAAGACCCGAAGAGCGCATACACTACCAAACCAGGTTAGAAGATCAGAAAGAAAGAAAGAAAGAAAGAAAGAAAGATATTTCTGCTCAAGACACGAAGAGCGCATACACTACCAAACCAGGTTAGAAGATCAGAAAGAAAGAAAGAAAGAAAGAAAGAAAGAAAGAAAGAAAGAAAGAAAGAAAGAAAGATATTCCTGCTCAATACACGAAGAGCGCACACAATACCAAACCAGGTTAGAAGATCAGAAAGAAAGAAAGAAAGAAAGAAAGATATTCCTGCTCAAGACACGAAGAGCGCACACAATACCAAACCAGGTTAGAAGATCAGAAAGAAAGAAAGAAAGAAAGAAAGAAAGAAAGAAAGAAAGAAAGAAAGAAAGAAAGAAAGAAAGATATTCCTGCTCAAGACACGAAGAGCGCACACACTACCAAACCAGGTTAGAAGATAAGAAAGAAAGAAAGAAAGAAAGAAAGAAAGATATTCCTGCTCAAGACACGAAGAGCGCACACACTACCAAACCAGGTTAGAAGATCAGAAAGAAAGAAAGAAAGAAAGAAAGAAAGAAAGATATTCTTGCTCAAGACACGAAGAACGCATACACTACCAAACCAGGTTAGAAGATCAGAAAGAAAGAAAGAAAGAAAGAAAGAAAGATATTCCTGCTCAAGACACGAAGAGCGCACACACTACCAAACCAGGTTAGAAGATCAGAAAGAAAGAAAGAAAGAAAGAAAGAAAGAAAGAAAGAAAGAAAGAAAGAAAGATATTCCTGCTCAAGACACGAAGAGCGCACACACTACCAAACCAGGTTAGAAGATCAGAAAGAAAGAAAGAAAGAAAGAAAGATATTCCTGCTCAAGACACGAAGAGCGCACACACTACCAAACCAGGTTAGAAGATCAGAAAGAAAGAAAGAAAGAAAGAAAGAAAGATATTCCTGCTCAAGACACGAAGAGCGCATACACTACCAAACCAGGTTAGAAGATCAGAAAGAAAGAAAGAAAGAAAGAAAGAAAGAAAGAAAGAAAGAAAGATATTCCTGCTCAAGACACGAAGAGCGCATACACTACCAAACCAGGTTAGAAGATCAGAAAGAAAGAAAGAAAAAAAGAAAGATATTCCTGCTCAAGACACGAAGAGCGCACACACTGCCAAACCGTGTTAGAGGATGAGAGAGAGAGAGGTGGGGGTCCATGTCTATCTTATTATTCCTATATTTCTAACTAAATCTTGCATCTATGAAGGTGTCACTTCTATTTCCTATGAATTCTATTTTATCATATTTCTGTCTATTCTATTTCTATTTTATATTCTATTCTTGTTGGCATGTAAACACCAATTTATACCAGTCTGTTCATGTCTATCATTTATTAATATCTATCTATTTATCCATCTGAGTCTGTTCGTATTCTTCCATCTTTTCATCTTTCATTACCCTTACGCATTGTAGTATTGCAATTATGCAAATACTTTTAATTAGCTATTCATATAAACATTGCTGTTTGGAAAATCTACTTTCACTTTCATTATATTCATGCATCAACATTATGGCGTCGTTTCGATTTTGTAAAATATTTGTGAATTCGTTTCTTTCATTTTACTCTCGGTTGATATTTTTATTCTTTAAAATTCTCTAATTTCAACAAGTTCAATTTTCTCACAAAAAGCTGGTAACGCCTTCAAAAGGAGATCAAGTGACAACAAGTACCCTAAAATCTTTCGTAATGGCCTTGGTATTCTTGATGATTTAAAAAAAAAACGGCTGTTAACCGGCTTAATTCAATTCTTTCACCGATTTCCGCATCCGTCAATCTCAAGGATTTTCTAAACTATACCGAGTATGCTAAAGATGATGGAAATGTATTTACCCAATTGCTTTTCCGTGTAGAGGAAGCAACATTAGGTAAACTTTTGAATGAAGTGCAGACGGTATAAATTCAGATTTTCTCTCCTCTTAGACTGATTACCGTACCAAGGCTAAAGAGCCCGGTCTGCACAACTATTAATAATGATAAGTACAATCTTCAGTCTTTGGCCCAGTCAGCATAGAAAGATTGTGTCTCTCTCTCCTCGTGTCGAAAAACCGAAACTTAAAAAGGTAATAAAAGTTTCGTACCTGAACCAAGAGAGTCGTCAGTGTTTCGCGTATATATCGGGATTATAAAACACACCGGCTGCTTCTCAACAGATTTGTAAAGCTCCCCACCAACAAGTGCCCTGGATAGGACACAAAACAGTCAGATGGTGAGGCTCCAGTAATGTTGGAGCTTTGGGGAATGCAGAGCTCCCAGGTTCACTCAGGCCCGGAATGGTAGCACCAAATAGAGTCCCATCTATAAGTCAAATAGAACTAAACATTGGACTTATGCTTAACTGAATTGTTTGATTTGTTCGTTTGTTGTTTAATGGTATATCAACCTTCTTGGGTTATTTAACGCCAAATCCATCCTTCGAAAAGGAAAGTTGTGGTACTATTCAAATCCATAGCTGTGAGGATAAGGGGGTTCATACATTTCCCAAACGCATTTGTCCGAGAGTGAACGTAATAGCGCAATTTGAGTTCGAACTCGTTTACTATAATTCTGCAGTCCAGCACTTTAACCATTACACCACGAGGACACCCCCTGAATTGTTACAAATAGAACTGTTTTGACATTTAAACTGCATACTTATGCTTAACTGAACTATTTGAAAGAGAACTGTTTCGACATTTAACAGTATGTGAATAAATTACTGATGTTTAATTGAATTGTTAGCGATACATAGAAATACTTGGAACCATCTAACTTTGATTAAACTGAATGGTTTGAAATAGAAATGTTTTCTCATTTAAACTGCGTACTTATGTTAAACTTAATTTTTTTAAATAGAACTGTTTAATGGATAGAAATGGATTTGGCATCAAACAATCTACAATGGTTGATATGCCATAAAACTAAACCAAACCAAGCCAAAATCTTCCCCCTTATGTACCATGATTTTTAGGGTTGGTTGGTTGGTTGGTTTTTATGGCATATTAACCATCGAAACTACCACATTATGGAGAACGGCCCGAATACTAAGAAGAATCAAGGAGACTTACTGTCATTCAGACTCCAATGGAAAACCATCAGCTAACGCTGGTGTGAAAAATTCTCTAAAGTGTAAAATAATAATTATGATAAATTCTTACAGTCAGTATAGGCGTAGTGGCTAACGTACTGAACTGCGATTTTATAGTGGGCAAGTTCGAATTCCAGTTGCGCTATTACGTTCACTTTGGGTCTTATTCCCACCAGCTATCAATAACGCACGAAGGTTGATATGGCGTTAAATAAAGAAACTAAACTGGCCCAGTCGGCTGGGACTGCAGAATACACTGACGGCATCTCTGCAGAGGGGTAAAACTCCCACAACGAGTGTTCTGGATATGATACTAAAACAATATGATGGTGAGGCTCCAGTAATGCTGGAGCTTTGGAGAATGCGGAGTAACCCTTTACTGCCATCACTCCTTGGTCCATTCTGGCCCGTAGTGGTAGTACCTGATAGGGTCTTATCTATGGGTCAAGTAGAACTAAACTGTGTACTTATGCTGAACTGAATTGTTTGAAATAGAGCTTTTCATATGTATAAAAATGAATTTAGCATTAAATAACCAACAATGGTTGATATGCCATAAAACCAAACCAAAGTGTTACCATGATCTTTATCATTATAGGGTCTTATCTATGGGTCAAATAGAACTAAACTGTGTACTTATGCTGAACTGAATTGTTTGAAATAGAACTGTTCATATGTATAAAAATGAATTTGGCATTAAATAACCAACAATAGTTGATATGCCATAAAACCAAACCAAAGTGTTACCATGATCTTTATCATTATCATCAATACTAACCATATTTAGGAGCGGCCTTTTTAAATGGCCTGTAGTTGCTTTTAATAAATTTTAACTTGGGTGACTTGGTATGCAATGGGTCGATTGACAGATTTATATAAGTGCGTTATGCTTGGCAATTGCTGGTTAAATGGTTTCTTTGCGTTTCTTCTCTTTCCTTTCGTTCTTTCTTTTTTTCCTTTGTCTTATTCTTTTATTTTGTCTATGATTATTTTATTTTCCTTTGTCTTATTCTTTTTTATTTCTTTTCTTTTCTTTTCCTTTCCTTCTTTTCTTTTCCTTTTCTTCTTTTTTTTTTTGCCCTTGTCCTCTTCTTTCATTTTCTTTTTCTTTTTCTTTTTTGCTCCTTTCTATTTTGTTTTCTTTTTTCTTCTTCTTCCGTTTGCCATGTACTTTCTTCTTATCTCTTTCTTCTCTTTCCTTCTTTTCTTCTTCCTCACTGTTCTTGTTTTTCATATTTACCCAACCCCTCCACTCGGGCAGGATATGACACAAGGTCAGTTTTTAAGCGGAGTTTAACAGGTTTGAAATCAGAGTTTTCCTTCTCCTAGACTAGTTGCCTCACCAAGGCTGAAGAACTCAGTCTGTCCTACAATTTACCCATAGCTGGAGGGAGAATAATCGGATTCATACCTTTCCCAAAGGTATTAGTGCTATGTGAAATGCAATCAGTCACGTCCAGGATTTGAACTCGTGTCGCCGTGTCCATTTCCTATGATGATAACCATTACACCACATCACTGTTCTTATTTTTCCTCCAATCCTTTCACTCAATCCGATATTTAAAAGACGTTTACCATTCTTTCACAAGATTTTTACATCTTTCTTTTTTTGTTTTCTGTTTAATTATCTCGGATTTTTGGTGTTGCTTTTTTTATCTTTTCGTCTGTTTTCTCTTTTCTTTATTTTACATTCTATTTTGCTTCTTCATATTTCCTTTTATTAATTATTAATGATAAATTAATTATTAACTATTACTAATTATTAATTCATTTTTTCTTTTTAATTTTTTATTAGTAATATCATATTTCAGCCAAGTCTACTGTGGCTGTAGAATACGCCGGCTGCATTTTTGCAGAGGGGTAAAACCGCCCCCAGCGAGCGTCCAAAACCATTTGATGGAGAAGCTCCAGCTCGAGAGCATTCGTAAAAGCGGAGTACCTCTTAATTGCTATTACTTCCAGGTCCACTCTTACTCGGAGTAGTAGTAGTAGTAGTGCCTGTTAGGGTCCCGACTATGTGTTAAATAGAACTGTTTAATCATTTAACTGTGTGCAAACAAATGACTGATGTAAAATTGATAGCAATACTTAAAACCATTTAACAGAGTGCAAACAAATGAGTGATGTTGAATAGAATTATTAGTTTTAAATTACAATAATTGAAACCACTTAACTGTGTGCCAACAAATAAGCTCTGCTTCGTTTAAAAATAAAGTGACCTGATCCGGGAGAGCGGGTTTCAGTCCCAGGTCGAGTCATACCAAAGACTCAAAAAATGGTACTTGATGCCGCTTTGCTTAACACTCAGCATTATAAGGTACGGATCAAGGGTAAAGTGGACCAACACAAGGAATGGAGTAGCGCCCTCCCCTTCACATTTGTGTAACAGCAATGGAAAAGGGAGCATTCGGGTCGCCCTCGTCTACGTTTGCCAACTTTACTTATTTTACTATTTGTTTACAAATCATATATATTTAACATATGCGGACACAAGTGGAGAAGCAAAGACGAACTCATAAGTGACGTTCTTCAATGGATATCTACACATGGACGTACCCGTGTTGGCCGGCCAGAAAGAACTTATTTACATCAGCTCTGTACGGACACAGGATGTAGTTTAACAGACCTGCCAGAAGCGATGGATGATAGGGACGGATGGAGAGAGGAAGAGTCAAGGAAATCCGTACTGTCAGCGCGACTTGACGATGATGATAATGTGTGCGCGCGCGTGCGTGCGTGCGTGTGTGTGTGTGTGTGTGTGTGTGTGTGTGTGTGTGAACAGTATTAGCCATTATATAACCTACGAGGGTTGAAATGCCATCAAACACAACCAACCAACCAACCAACCATATCTAATGAAAGCAATAGCAACATACATATTGTTAAAACATGGACTGCCATTGACAAGCTAACGACCGTATGGAAATCTGATCTCTCTGATGAAATAAAAAGGGAATTCTTTCAAGTTGTAGCCATGTTAGTGCTGCTGTGGACTTTAAGGAAACACCTGGAGAAAAAGGTTAGATAGGAACTATACTAGGATGCTGCATGCTATTTTCAACAAACCCTGGATGCAGCAGCCGACAAAACAGTAGTGGTACAGCCTTACAAACCATCCAAGAACCATTCAAGAAGAGCAAGGTATGCTGGGTTTTGCTAGAAACGTAAGGAGAGACTCGTAAGCGACGTTCTATTATTAACTCCAACACATGGACACATCAGTGTTGAACGACTAGCAAAAAATTCTATTCATCAGCTCTGTGAGAACACAGGATACCATCTAGAAGAGTTATCATAGAGATGACCGATAGGGACGAATGATGAAATGTAGCCCAGATAATCCGTGCGATCACTATGCCTTGATGATGACGATGATGAATGATATCTTTATATACACCATTTTCTAATTTTTTTTTTTTTTTTTGCCTAGTCGGCTGGAGCTGTAGAATACACCAACTGCACCTCTGCAGAGGGGTAAAACACCCTCCCAATGAGTGTCCTGGATATGACACTAAACAATCTGATGATGAGGTTCCAATGATGCTGGAGCTTTGGGGAATGCAGAGCACCACTTCATTGCCATTGCTCCTTGGTCCACTCTGGCCCTAAAAGGTAGCTCCTGATAGGGCCTTATCGATGGGTTAGATAAAACTAACTGCATCCTTATGCTAAGCTGAATTGTTTGAATTAGAACTGTTTGACTAAACTGAATAGCTTGAAATAGAAATGTTTTTGAAAATTAAACTGTATACTTACATTTAAACTGCATGCTTATGTTAAACTGAATTGTTTGAAATGGAACTGTTTTTTACATTGAAAATGTACTTACATTTAATATAGAACTGTTTTGACATTTAACTGTGTAAACAAAATCTGTACATATGCTAAACTGAATTAGCTGAATTAGAACCGTTTAAATAAACTGAATAGCTTGAAATAGAAATATTTTTGACAATCAAACTCTGTATTCATGCTAAACTGAATTGTTTGAAATAGAACTGTTTATTTGTATAAAAGTTGATTTGGCTTTAAATAACCTACAAAGGTTGATACGCCATAAAACCGAAACTACCAAACAACTAAACCTAAATTCTTTTGTTTTTTCTCCATCTTACTTATTTCCAAGCTAAGTTTTGTCATCCATCTTTGTTCCAAACATTTTAAATCAATACGAATTCCTTCCTTTTTTACTTTCGTCATTTATCTTTCCCCCTAAAATATTTCGCCATTTTTCCTCTCCATTGAATCAATTGTCCCCTTCTTTTATTTATTTTTTCGTTCTCTTTCATTGCACCATTCTTTTTCTTTTGATATCATCCTCAGTAAAATGAACGCCAGCATTTAAACATCAACTTGATTGCTACAATTTCATCAACTGTCAACATAAATTCAACCCTACGCGCCCGGATCGCCGCTAACGAAGACAACTATGTTAGATTATTTCTATAGTTGAACCCGCACTATTTAATCTCCAACAGATATCCGTGATCGTCGCAAAGTTTAACGCTGATTGGTCAATATTCATTTCATGAAATAGGCTGATTGGTCGGAAAATACGTTTGTATAAGGACTTACGCAACTGTGACACTATTATCTTTATTGGTTTATTTTCTTTTTTCTTTTTTTTTATTTCTTTCCGTTTCTTTCTTTTATTTTTGCAAAGATTTTTATAATCAACTGTTTGTATTTTATTTCTCTACTGTGTGTATTTCTTTTATTCATTTCTTCTAACACACACACACACACACACACACGCACACACTTATATATATATATATATATATATATATATATATATATATATATATATATATATATATATATATAAAAGGAGTGTATTATATATATATATATATATATATATATATATATAATTTTTTAAAAAGCACATTTTCTTCTCATTCAAAGATACCAGGAATTCATCATTTCTAGAGGATATCATTAGGTATTATTTATTTGAAAACAATATTATTAGGGGGTGTCCTCGTGGTGTAATGGTTAAAGCGATGGACTGCGGAATCGTAGTACGCAAGTTCGTACTCCAGTCGCGCTATTACGTTCCCTTTCGGGCAAATACCCTTGGGAAAGGTATGAACCCCCCTTATCCTCCCAGCTATGGGTTAAATAGTACCACGACTGTTCTTCTAGGAGAATGGCTTTGGCATTAAATAACCTAATAAGAGTTGATATGCCATTAAACAAAGAAACCAAACCAAACGATATTATTAAGAATATAAATATATAACTGTAGAATTTGGTAACAAATCATGCCTAATAATAATCGTTTTATTTGTATATAATATTCTGCTTGAAATAATAAAATGACTAAATGGCTAAAGTGCCGTCTGTCTATGGTCTAGAAATAAGCGAGTTAGAATTCCAATCGTGATATCAAATTTACTTTCGGACTAATACCTTTGGCAAAGGCATGAACCTACTTATCCTCCTAGCTATGGGTTAAATAGTATCCCTGCTGTTCTTCTACAAGAATGGCTTTTGCATAAAATGACCCACGAAAGTATTATATGCCATTAAATAAAAAAAATCCCTGGAATAATAAGATCCTTTCTTTTTCGAATAATTCTTTATATATAAAAATATCAAGTGTGTATTTATTGACAGATGACATTATTGAACAGGTATGGACAACCTTTTCAAGAAGCGAGTTGCATTTGACATGACTTATTATCAAGAAGACCATATTAATTAAAAATCCTAGGTTATTTTAAATTGAAGGTGATTCAACCATTTTCACTACAGAAGGTCATACGTGTAAAAATTTGCCTTAGAAATTAGGATTTTTTTTTTTTCTTCTTCTGTAGTTTGCTTCCGACTTTTTGCTTGCTTTTACGGCATGCAAACTATTGTTGGATTACTTAATGGTGTTTCTTTCTTCCATTGCTGCAATATTTGCCGTCATCAAAAGTGTATTTTATTCCTCTGTGTGTTATACTTTTTTTTCATATATATATATATATATATATATATATTGAAATGAGTTGGTCCACGAAGAGATTTGTATTTTTTCGAATTTATTTATTCATTTTGTTCTTACACACATGTATGTTTCCAACTTGATGCTTTCGTCAGAGAACATATATGCTCAAGGTATATTTAATGGGGTATTTAATGAGACTTGAACACAGACGTGTTTGTAGTTGGAATGGTTTTCAGTTGGTTATGGGTTTTTTATGAATGCAGGTCCTTCCTTTTTCTTAGAGTGTGTTTCTCTTAGCCTACTTTACCCCTCATTTACTTTTGATATTTGGTACGGTGTGTGTGTGTGTGTGTGTGTGTGTGTGTGTGTGTGTGTGTGTGTGTGTGTTGGAGTGGTCTTGGATTTCACGAGTTATTTTTTCGATGTGTGTGTGTGTGTGTGAATGAGTGTCTTGAGATTTTTTTTTTTGAGATATACATATATACATCTATGTATGTTTGTTTCCAAATTTATCGATAAAATTCTTTCCCTTTATTTGAAGTAGCGTATTGTCGTCTATTTGGTATATTGGCATTATTTTAAATTTACCTCGATAACAGTGGTATAGGTGTTTTGATACATCCAATTTTCTGTTTTCTTCTATTTTAATATTACCCCTGTAAAGTGATATCCTTGTATTAAATGCCTATGTTGACCCTTTGTATATTTCTTTGCATTCGCTTGATTCAATTATGTCGACTACGTTTTTTGAGTTGCAGTTTAAGTCTTTATTTATTTCGAATTTCGCTTCCAGGTTTTTAAAGGTATAGGATTTTCCTTCTATAATTATATCACATATTTTGCATCTTCTATTATTGCATTTGGTTTGGTTTGGTTTCTTTGTTTAATGACATATCAACCTTTGTAGGTTATTAAATGCCAAAGCCATTCTCTTAGAAGAACAGTAGTGGTACTATTTAACCCATTGCTGGGATGATAAGGGGGTTAATACCTGTCCCAAGGGTATTTGCCCGAAAGTGAACCTAATAGTGCGACTGGAGTACGAACTCGCTTACAACGATTCTGTAGTCCATCGCGTTAACCATTAAACCACGAGGACACCCCCTATTACTGCATTTGGTAACCCCTAGTGTTTTTTCCGAATGTAGATGAGGTGAGTATTCTTTTAAGATTTTTGGATTGTCCCTGGTTTTTAATGATTTTTGTTGTGTTTAGTATATATATAAATAATCTTTTTGAAAAGCTGATTTTCTTTAGATAGATAGATAGATAGATTTAACTTTTTTAAAAACCTGGTTTGCTTCGAAATCAAAGATACCCGGAATTTATTATTTCTAGTGGTACATTATACATTTTTGAAGAAGCTGATTTTTTAAAGCAGTCACATAGTTTCAAATAAATGGTGATCATTTCTAAAATAATCGTAACCTAAAGTACCTATTTTTAATATAACTAATTTGCACACAGTTAAATGATTTCCAGTATTTCAACTATTATTCTAATATTAATTATTTTGAAACATATCTACGAGGTTCATTCAATAAATCGGGTGAATTTTGTCTGAGGAGTTGGCAATAGGAAGCATGGCACCTTTTTCGGGGAAACTAATAGTAATGGGTCCTTTCTTCTCCCAGAAAATTGTCAGCAACGCCTTCTTTACGGACCACTGTGCCCTGAACACTTTCTCTACCGGATATTCAATGAGTTTCTATTCCATAGACTGTGTTTTGAACTTATAGTTGTAATTCAGCAGGCTCGAAGTGAGTTCCAGCCAAGTCGGCTGGGGCTATAGAATACACCGACTGCATCTCTGCCAAAGAGTAGGACCATCCCTCCCTAACGAGTATCTTGGATATGACACTAAACAATATGATGGTGAGGCTCCAGTAATACTGGAGCTTTGGGGAATGCAAAGTATCTTTTCATTGCCATAGCTCCCAGGTCCACTCTGAACCCGAGTGGTAGCACCTGATAGGGTCCTACCTATGGGTCAAATAGAACTGTTTGATATTTAAACTTAGAGCAAACAAATGACTTATTCTAAATTGAATTGTTTGAAACAGAACTGTTTGATCATTTAACTGTGTGTTAACAAATGACTAATGTTTTATTGAATTGTTAGTGTTATATAGCAGTACTTGGAACCGTGTAACTTTGTTGACTAATGCTAAATTGAATTGTTCGAAATAGAACTGTTTGACCATTTAACTGTATGTAAACAAATGACTGACGTTAAATTGAATTGTTAGTACTACACAGCAATACTTTGGACTATTTAACTTTGTTGACTTACGTCTACAAATCATACATATCTAATATATTTGTAAAAGCCGGTCGTGGCCTTAAATTACTTACAAATGTGGATATGCCATAAAACCAAACCAAACCATCGAAGTGAGTTCGAACTCCTGTTGCGATATCACTTTCTCTTTCGGACGAATACCCTTGGGAAAGGTATGAACCCACTTATTCCTCCAAACAGCAATGGGTTAAATAGTACCACAACAGTTCCTCTAAAAGGATGGCTTTGGCACTAAATAACCCTCATAAGTTGATATAGCATTAAACAAAGAAGCCCAAAACTTTTTATATTGCTTTACTTGTTTCTTTTTATTCCTTTTTTTTTTTTTTTTTTTTTTTTGGTTCGTTAGTCATTGTTCTTTTTTTGGGGTGGGTATATCTTTATGACTAGTTTGTTCGTTCTATGAAGCGAATTCCTCAAACAAGACTTGCCACAATGACAGAGCATTCTAATGAATATAAAGGCTGTATCTTTTCACCCCGAATTTTCATGCATTTCTTAAGAGACCATTGTCCATTATTATTTTGTCTTTTCCCTCAGTAAGTTATCCGGGGGTCAGCGTGTGTTTTCGCGGCAGAGTTTTTTTCATTTTTATGCAGTTTTTTTTTTTTTTTTTCGAGGGAGGGGAACAGAGAAAGAGAGAGAGTGAGAGAAATCAAAGAAAAATTTCATATTGAGTACATAATGACAGTTGAAAGAAAGTAGGAATTCTCGTTTGTTTTATTTTTTAAGTTCTTTTTATATATTCCTTAGCCCGTCTCTGTCTCGGTCAATCTCTCTATATATCAATCTCGACCAGTCTATTCAAATCTCTCTATCTATATATGCTCATCTGCTTATATCTATCTAGCTTTGCTAGTCTGCTTTTAACTATCTATCTATCTCCACCAGTCAATTCATTTCTCTCTCTCTCTCTCGCTCTCTCTCTCTCTCTCTCTCTCTCTCTCTCTGTGTATATATATATATATATAAGCGCTTTTCTAAGTGGGTTAATTCTTTTCATTAATCTATCTATCTCCACCAGTCAATTCATTTCTCTCTCTCTCTCTCTCTCTCTCTCTCTCTCTCTCTGTGTGTGTGTGTGTGTGTGTGTGTGTGTGTGTATATATAAGCGCTTTTCTAAGTGGGCCTAAATTCTTTTCATTAATCTATCTATCTATCTATCTCCACCAGTCAATTTATCTCTCTCTCTCTCTCTCTCTCTCTTTCTCTCTCTCTCTTTCTCTCTTTCTGAGTGTATATATATATATATATATATATATATATATATATATATATATATATAAGCGCTTTTCTAAGTGGGCCTTAATTCTTTTCATTAATCTATCTATCTATCTATCTCCACCAGTCAATTCATCTCTCTCTCTCTCTCTCTCTCTCTCTATCTCCACCAATCAATTCATCTCTCTCTCTCTCTCTCTCTCTATATATATATATATATATATATATATATATATATAATCGCTTTTGTAAGGGGCCTTAATTCTTTTCATTAATCTATCTATCTATCTATCTATCTATCTATCACGATCACTCAATTCAAATCTATTTCTCAATCTCTCTATGGATCCATGCGTGTCTGTTTATTTCTTTCTTTCTTTCTTTCTTTCTCTCTTTCTCTGTTCATTTCTATCTATCTATCTATCTATCGATCGATCGATCGATCGATTTATTCATCCATCTCTTTCTCTCTCTCTCTCTCTCTCTCTCTCTCTCTCTCTCTCTCTCTCTAATATCTCTCTTTCTCTCTCTCTAATGTCTCTCCCTCTTTTGTCGTCGTCTCTTTTTCAATCATTTCCACTTTTTCAGTCTCCTTCCTTCCTTCCTTCCTTCCTTCCTTTTCTTTTCTATCTTTCGTATTTTTTTTTTCGTCTCTCTTTTTCATCTTTTTCTCTCTTGATTTTTTTTTCTTTTTCTATATTCATGCACGTTTTTCTTACTCCTCATCCTTTTTTATCTCTTTCACTTTTCTATCATTCTTCTTTCTTCTTTCTTTCTTCTTTTTCTTTCTTTAATATTCACTTTTTCCTCTATATTTCTTGTGATTTTTCTACTTTCTTTCTTTTTTCTTTCTTTTTTCTTTTATATTCACTTTTTCTTCTATATTTCTCGTTTTTCTTTCTCCTTTCTTTTTTTTTCCTTTTTTATATTTACTTTTTCCTTCTATATTTCTCGTTTCCTCTTCTTTCTTTTTCTTTCTTCTTTTTTCTTTTATATTCACATTTTTCTTTTATATTTCTCGTTTTTTTCTTCTTTCTTATTTCTTTCATTTTTCTTTGTTATTCATTTTTTCTTTTATATTTTACGTTTTTCTTTTTCCTTCTTTTTTCTTTCTTTTTTCTTTTATATTCATATTTTTTTCTATATTTCTCGTTTTTCTTCTTTCTTCCTTCTTTCTTTCTTTCTTTCTTTCTTTGTTATTCCTTATTCTCTTTTCTTCTATTTTTCGCTTTTTCTTTCTTTCTTTTCTTTTTCTTTCTTCTTTTTTCTTTTTTTCTTTCGTCTTCTATATTTCTCGTGATATTTCTTCTTTCTTTCTTTCTTTCTTCCTTTTTCTTTTATATTCACTTTTATCTTCTATAATTCTCGTTTTTTTTCCTTCTTCCTTGTTTCATCTTCCTTTCTTTTTTCTTTTATATTAATTTTTTCTTCTATATTTCTCGTTTTTTCTTCTTTCTTTTTCTTTCTTCTTTCTTTCTTTTTTCTTATATATTCAGTTTTTTCTTATATATGTCTAGTTTTTTCTTCTTTCTTTCTCTTTCTTTTTTTTCTTTTATATTCCCTTTTTTCTTCTATATTTCTCGTTTTTTTCTTCCTTCTTCCTTCTTTCTTTTTCTTTCTTCTTTCTTCCTTTTTTTCTTTTATATTCACTTTTTTCTTCTATATTTCTCGTGTTTTTCTTCTTTTTTTCTTTCTTCTTTCTTCCTTTTTTCTTTTATATTCACTTTTTTCTTCTATATTTCTCGTGATTTTTCTTCTTTCTTTCTTCATTTTTTCTGTTTTCTTTTTTCTTTTATATTCACTTTTATCTTCTATATTTCTTGTTTTTTTTCTTTCTTCTTCCTTTTTTTCTTTTATATTCACTTTTTTCATCTATATTTCTCGTTTTTTTTTCTTCTCTCTTTTCCTTTCCAGCATTTGAAGTTTTCCTTCAACTTCTTCACTTCTTATTTTCAATAATCCTCATTACTCCGACTTTAGCTTCTTTTAGCCCTTCAAGTCAGTCTTTATTCGCTTTTTTCTTTTCCTTCTTTCTTTTTTTTTAAATTTTTTATTTCAACTTTCTTTAGCTCTTCCAATCAATTTTTTCTTCTTTCTTTACCGCAAACATTGCCGCTGTTTGTTTTTTTTTTGTTTTGTTTTGTTTTGGTTTTTTTTTTAACTATTTCATTACATTTCTTTTTCCGTTTTTTTCTATTCTTTCCTTCCCTCTTTTCTTCTCTCGCTCTTTTCTATTTCTCTCTTTCTTTTGATTTAATTTCTTCTTCTTCTTCTTCTTCTTCTTCTTCTTCTTCTTCTTTTATTACCTTTCTCTCCGTCTCTCTTTGTCTCTGTCTCTCATCTCTTTTTCTTTCACTCCGTAGCAATCACTTTCGCTTTCTACCTCTCTCTCTCTCTCTCTCTCTCTCTCTCTCTCTCTCTCTCTCTCTCTCTCTCTCTCTCTTACCTGCCCGGTCGCTCTCTTTTCCTCATTCTTCCCTCTCGCCTTTCCTCCATCTCTATGTCGCCTTCTCCCGTCAATTTCTTTTGCTTTCTGGCTTTCCTTTTCTCTCTTATCTCTGTTCTCTTTCAATCGCTTCTCTCTCTCTCTCCCCCCCTCTCTCTCTCTCTCTCTATATATATATATATATATATATATATCCTCTGACACTCTATTTCTTACGTCTCTCTTCCATTAACTTCTTGTCACTGTTTCTCTTACTTTCTTCGACTTTCTTTCCCTTTTCCCCATTTGTCTTATCTTTTTCTTTTTCCTATTTTCTCTTTCGTTGTTGTGCCTCTTTGTCTTTCGCTTTTTGTCCTCTTAGCTGCACCTTCTCTCTATCTCTCTCTCTCTCTCTCTCTCATATAACCTCATTTTCTCTTTCTTCTCATCAACGTTACCGTTTTTTTCTAATATTTTTTATTCTAACCTTCTTTTAAACACACACTTTATTTTCTTACATACCAAATTCTTCCTTCCACTCTTTCTGTTTGTCCGCTTTCTTTCCACTGTGTTTCCCTTCCTTCCTGCCATACACCCAGCAATTCTTTCAATTGTGCATTGTTCAATTGCTCGTCTGTTTCATTGATTTTATTTAGTCTTTCGCGATGCGCACGATTTCCCGCGTCATGCGCGAAAGAGAAAAATGCTGACTTGTTTTCAGTAAAAAAAAAAAAAAAAAAAGTTTTAAATAGTGAAGGTTGGTCATCAAAAAAGGTCAATATATGACACTCGGAAGTAACATGTAATTGTGGGAGAATGACATAGTAGATACTGAAAATATATACAAAGCATGTATTGTATTGCGTCCTTTCCATTGTCTAGATTTACTTAGATGAGAACAGTTTGTCATGGGGCGTCCTCGTGGTGTAATGGTTAAAGTGCTGGACTGCGGGATCTTAGTAAGCGAGTTCGTACTCCAGTCGAGCTATTACGTTCACTTTCAGGCAAATACCCTTGGGGAAGGTATTAACACTCGCAGCTACTGTTCTTCTAGGAGAATGGCTTTGACATTAAATAACCTACAAAGGTTGATATGCCATTAAACAAAGAAACCAAAGACTATCATAAATAAATTGGTAGACTATCTTTGCTTTAACCTATCGTCCGTCTCTCTCTCTCTTTCTCAAGCATACTAATATATCTATGTACGTATCATCATTCCATCTATTTTTTATTGCCTTATGTCTTTCTCTCTCTCACACACACATACATACGCATACTAATATATCTACGTAGTGCATTCAATAAGTTTCCAGACTTTTTTGTACAGGCATTTAAAATTGTCTTATGAGATTACTGACCAATTTTTATGATTTCAGGTTCAAATGAACAGCTACAGCAGGAATTGGAATACACCCTACTAAAGCCTGATTGTCACGGCTGGTGAATTTCAAAAAGGCAATCTGGACGTGGGGACGCTTTAGAAGAACGATATGCAATAAAATTCTGTTTTAAACTTGGAAAAAAGGCCACAGAAACGTATGGAATTCACACTGCTTTTCGACCATTTTGCATGAATAAAGCATCAGTTTTTGAGAGGCATAAAACATTCAAGGAAGGCAGGGAGTCTGTGAGGGATAATGAGAGGTGTGTGAGGAGTAAGGAAGTCAATATACCAGAGTTGATTGGCCAAAGGGTTAGGGTTAGGATTAGGGTTAATATGTTGAGGTTTTCAGGGAGTTCAGGAAAAGATTCCTAGGGAAGAGGCCAGCACTCTTCAAATCGGGTCAAGTGGAATTTCCTCCAGGACAATGCACCAGTCCACAACTCTATCCTTGTCACAGACTATTTGACTAAGATAGGCATCCAAATAGTTCCTCAGCCTCCCTATAGTCCAGACCTTGCTCCCAGTGACTTTTGGTTATTCTCTAAGCTGAGAGGCTGTGGTTATGAGACAATTGAGGAGATGAAAGAGGCTGTGGCGAAGGTCATTGACACGCTCACACAAGAGGACTTCTATGGAGCCTTCCAGAAGGTGTTGGAATGGTACAACAAGCGCATTGCAGCCGGAGGAGATTACCTCGATGGGTACTAGAGTTTCATATGTGTACTATCAATAAAAGTGCCCACACGAAAAAAGTCTGGAAACTTATTTAATGATCCTCGTATGTACGTATCATCATTACATCCACCTTTTATTTCTTTATGTCGGTCTGTCTATCTCTCTCTCTCCTTATATATATATATATATATATATATATATATATATATATATATATGCGTGTATATATATGTATATATATATATAAGACAAAGACAAATACTTATATCTCCCACCCTAGTGTTGTTTACAAATAATTATGATTGGTTGCTTGAAATTATATAGTCACTCGCAAAAATTACTTCAGCATAAAATAACCCAACAAGGGTTGTCATGCCGTAAAACCAACACCATTATATTTCTATATTAGTTCCATTTTCATTTCTATGAGTCTGCAGGGGATGTTTCAGATTTCTAATCTTGCTTCAGTTAAATTATCAAGTGAATCAGCTATACATAAGATAGCAAATAATTTAATTAAATATATCGATTTCGGAAATTGTATTATTGGGTTCAAGGGAATTCAGGTTCGTGCCTACTTTAAAAGGACTGTTGCTCAATAAGAAATGTTTAACTTCTGTTTAAAACAGATGAATCCCTTCTATTTTCAAATTTTTTAATTCTTTGGCGTTATTAATGACGTTAAAAACACAATGTAACACACTGCCGGGTACGTATGTACGAATAAAATCAAATATGACAGAGTGTGTGTGTGTGTGTGTGTGTGTGTGTGTGTGTGTGTGTGCATCATATGAAATTGATTACTTTTTGTATCATTACTTTTTGAGTTGCGTTTGGTCTGGGTCAGCAAGTACGTTTGTTAACCGTGTCACGTATCACCAATATGGATTATCGAAATTTTTTATACGTACGTATACACACACACACACACACACACGCACACATTACACACATGCGCTTATGGTAATGGTTATTGTCGTTGGAAATGGAATCGGCAACCCGTGTTCAAATTCCGGACAAGGCTATTTTCGCTGATATCTTTGGGAAAGGAACAATTCGATCTCTTTACCCACTGCGTATTAATAAATAGCTGGGCAGACTGAGTTCTTTAGCCTTGGTTAGGCAACCAATTTAATGAAGGAAAACTTTACTCCGCTGGAAAATTGATCTTGCGTCACATCCTGGAGTGGTTGTATAAATACCTACACGCACGTAGATACACGTGTGCGTTGATTTCAAAGGTACCACTGATCGGCGATTCAGTCCAGGTTTTACAAAGGTAATAATTTTGAAAGCTAGTCAGGCCCTCAACAGATTAAAGCTTGATATAACAAGCCCGTGGCGTAATGGCCAACGAACTACGGGCTCGAAGTAAATGAGTTCGAGTTCCAGTTACGCTATTACGTTCACTTCAGACTAATACCATTAGGTAAAGTATACCAATACCAATACCAATACTAATCTTCTATAAGGATGACTTTGGCATTAAATAACCCATGAAGGGTGATATGCCATTGGAATAAAGAAACCAAACCAAAATATCCCATACTAAATTTTCATTGTTTGAACCTGTAGAATTACAACTCTATAACAAATATATATAGATAGATAGATAGATAGATAGATAGAGAGAGAGAGAGAGAGAGAGAGAGAGAATGTGTGTCTGTGTGTGTGTTTCAAAAAATTTGGTAACATTAGAGACATACTGGGTGCTTTGGAAAAATTCATAATCTTATAACTTGACCAATGCACGTTCCAATTTTCACTATTTCAAATTTTAACACAATTTGTTAAAACAACTCAATATTATAATACATTAACCTGACCAATTCCCGTTCAAATGATCTCAAATTCCAACACCATTTATAGAAACAATTTGAAATTCTGTATCAAGAGTTTAAACGGCTTTTGTTTCCTGAAAGTTGCATTCCTATAACTGAAAAGAAAAAAAATGATTAAATAGTTAACATAAAATTTGACTTATTTCTACTCTTGTTGTCAAAATCTGAGATCATTTGAACTTGATTTGGCCAATTTATAAGATTACAAAATGATATCGATTTTTTCTAAAACGCCCTATACACACACACATATATATACACACACACACACATACATATATATATATATATGTGTGTGTGTGTGTGTGTGTGTGTGTGTATATTGGGATATAATCATAAACGATCATCAACTTCAACTTTTTCCTACCAATAATCCATATATGGAACATTATTAGAAAATATATTAACCTATGCGAGTTTTTTCACGTCAGTTTTAATTGGTGGTTTTTCATTGAAGTCTGAGTGACCACAAGTCTCTTCAGGTTTCTGGAACTCTTCTAGGTACTCCAGCTAATTCTAGCTTCTTCTTTCAGTCTCTTAACCAGATATTTCAAGATCATTCCAAGTGCACCAATTACAACTGGTATCACCGTCACCTTTACGCTGCATTGCTTTTTTCAGCTCTCCGGCTAGATCTAAGTATTTGTTAATTGATTCCCTTCCTTTCATTTTCATTCTGTGGTCTACTGGAACAGCAAAATCCCCAATATGACCAGTTCTTTTCTCCTTGTGAGTTAATACTTAGTCTGGTTATCTGGCTAGGATTCAGTGAATCATTTGTATCAGCGAATTTTATGCGTCTTATTTTCTTTTGTTAGTATGATTAAATTTTAATCTTTTGCACAATTCTAGGTGGATCACCTTTCCCGCCCAGTCGTGCCCAGTATTGTATTCCTTTTGTACCAGTTTACTTAATTCTCTCATTATGTAATTAACTCTATCATCTCTGTCATCACATAACCTAGACTTGCTATTCTTTTCTATATTTTCAACTTTTGCTTTGACGTAAAGTTAGCGACCTTAGTCGAGGGTGACCCGAAGGCTCCTTTTCGATAGCTACTACACCGAGGTGTTGGAGAGGACATTACCCCATTCCCTTGATTGCTCCACTTTACTCTTGATCCTTACCCTATAATACTGAGTGTTAGGCAAGGCGGAATCAAGTACCATTTTTTGAGTATTTGGTACTACTCGAGCTGAGATTGAACCCAGGTCTCCCGGGCCATTTAAGAACACTATAACCAATGTCCGGTTTGCTTTGACATAATTGGTTCTTGTTGCACTCTTTGGGCTGCTATTGATACATATTCAGTAACTCTCTTAAGATTTCCTCTTCTTAGCTATATCCAGACCATCTCGTGTCCAATCTCCTTAACTTTGAATATCTATATTGTTGCTTTGAGCTTTGAATATCTATATTGTTGCTTTTCTTATTATTTTTGTTTCCTAGATTTATTGTTTGTTGTTTTCTTGTTTGTCCACAACTTATTTGTGTTGATATTGCAGTTACTGGCTGATGTAACTGGTATTTCTTTCCTTTTTTTTTTTTTTTTTTTGTATTTTCCTCAGGCCCTTGAAATGTTGCATCGACGCAATCTTCATTGTTAGCGTTTCTTATTCCTCCTTCTTTTCTTCATACATAGAGTCTGTCTACGCCTATATCATCTGTCGAATGTAAGGTGTCCACATTAATTTCCTTGTCCTTTGGTTCATTTGACACATTTCTTCCCTCGTTCATTTTACGAATGGTCCAGACTATCTTACAAGAGAAGGAGGCTGCCTAGGTATTTATTTTTTCAACAGAAGAAATTTGCTTACAGAGATTTTCTTGTTCTTTAAGCTTACTGATTTCTGACGTTTTATTTTATTTCGAATATTTTACTTTTTCTTTTCTTTTATACTCACGCAGATGGAGGGAAAGAAAAGCGAAGAAACGGTAAGAAAAAATGAAAAAAAAATCAAGGGAAAAGGAAAAAGAGCTAGAGATTGCGAGCCGAAAAAGAAAAAAAGATGGAAAAAGAATATATATATATATATATATATATATATGGCCTTGCAAAAGCAGGACGACCAGCTCGAACTTACATACAGCAACTATGTGAGGACACAGGATGTAACCCTAAAGACCTGCCGGAGGCGATGAATTATAGGGAGAAGTGGCGAGAGAGGGTCAGGGATATCCGTGCTGGCGGCACGACATGATGATGAATGATGATATATATATATATATATATAGAGAGAGAGAGAGAGAGACAAGAAGTGGAGAAAAGAAAAAGGAAGAAAAAGAGTGGTTATTAAAGTAATTGTGTGTGGGGGGGTGATTAAAAAGGACAGTTACTTCACTTCTGCCTTTTTTATATATTCGTTTTACTTCTGGATGGAAGGAATTCAAAAAGACGCTATAATTGCCCAACAAGAACTTTCAGTCTAAGCTGGAGCAATCCTTTGGGGAACGAACAGTGAAATGTCAAATACGCTGATGAGTCGTATGTATATCACATATTCGTGCCCTTCCTCCAAATACAGAAATATTCTAACTGAAAACACCACCATATCACACAAAAGATTGATTAGTTACTTTGTCATCATTAAATTATTCGTTTCGCCAAAGATGTCTCCAGCTGGGGCCGAAAGTATTTAGAAAAAATATGGCACCTTTTTAAACTCATTCCAACCAGATGTCAAAACAACTCTTACGAACTCAAACTGATCAACAATAAAATTGCCAGAAGCAGTGTCTTTCCTATCTAATCAAACGTGATTAAAAGAGAAAATTCGCTGTCTATTTATCGTATATATATATATATATATATATATATATATATATATATATATATATATATATATATATCGTTTTGATATTTTAGAAAAAAAGTTTAGGATTTAAAAGGCAGAGACTGAGAGGGACACTGGTTTACTTTTTGTGAGTTTTTTTTTTGTTTTGTTTTGTTTTGGGGGGTTTGTAATGAGAATCTTTTTCGGGGGGGGGGTCAAAATTGTTTAAATCCGAGCTTTTTTCTATAATATTCAATACGCCCATGTTGAAAAGAGATTGGTTTTTTTACTTTTTCTAGATTCTATAGCAAAACAAAAAGTAAAAAATAAACTCTGGTGATTCTTTTGTCTTCTTCAAATCTTTTTTTTATGAATTTCGATGCAAAAACAAAATTTTAAATTTCGTTCGTGATACATCTTTCTAATTCATGACATCAGTTTCTGTGACAAATTTTGGGGGGGATTTTTGTTTGTTTGTTTGTTCGTTTATTTGTTTTATTTCGTTTTGGTTTTGTTTTGAGATTTTTTGGCGGGGGTTATTGTTAATATGATCTAACAGTCTTTTTTATAACCAAAAGTAAGATTTAAAAAATATAAGTTCATTTCATCCGTGATATCGGCTTTTATACCTAGGCCATCGCCAAAAGGAAAGCGTGAACAGACAGAACTGTAATTAGCGGATCAACAACTCATTTTTCATGCTGCAGAATCATCACTTTAGCTTACTGAATGATAGACTACATAGACTAAGAATCACATGAGCTCTCTTCGTCACAAAACGAAACTTCAGATCCACTCTCTGACAAACCTCTGAAATCGTTCCTTTTAATCTTTCTTTTTTTTTTTTTCTTTTTTTTAGTCATTACAGATGTTCTATTTGACCCATAGATTGGACTCTATCAGATGCTACCACTCCGGACTAGAGTGAACCTGAGAGCAATGACAATGAAGGGGTACTCAACATTCCTCAAAGTTCAAAGACTGGAGACTCACAATCAGATGGCTTTGTGTCCTGTCCAAGACACTCATTGGTGGGGTCTCACTCCTATGCAGAAATGCAGATGGTGTATTCTACAGCCACAGCCGACTGGTCATAACAGATGGAAGAATCCATATATATATATATGTGTGTATGTGTGTGTTTGCGCGCGTGTGTGTGTGTGTGTGTGTGTGTGTGTGTGTGTATATATATATATATATATATATATACTATAAAGCAGACAAAAATAAATTCAATTTGGTAATTCTATTATAAATTCATTTCGGTCCACATTATGTCACCTCATTATATTGAAAACAGTAATATTTACACATTTGAATATGATCCAGAAACGCTTCGACTGCTTCCGGCAAAAAGAGAATTTATGAACTAAATTTTATCTAAAATATATATATATATGTATATATATATATGTGTGTGTGTGTGTGTGTGTGTGTGTGTGTGTGTGTGTGATTTTTACGGTGGAAATATAATCATATATCAACAAATATTTAGTGATTTGAGAAATGGTTAATTTCTCTAACACTATATTTTATTAGGCAACCAAATGAACAACGAAACTTCTTTTTTAAACAACAAAGAAAGGTTTATTAATGTAGCAGACGAAAAGGGGTGAACATGAGAAAGTGTCGTTTTCGTTGTAGCCGGTTAGTATGTTGGAAGTATGTGTAGTTAATAGCAGCGTCTTATACAGCGAAAGGGTTCCGAGTGGAATCAGTAGCAGTGTACGTGAGAGATTTCTTTTCAGGCTGTTGGTTAATTGTTCTCTGGCGTCGGCTCCTTACCCAAAAAAGGACCAGAAAAAATAGTTCTTTAAAAGAAGGAATTAATGCGCTCCGCCAGTTGATTGGTCAGGGAGAGACCGAATCTCTTAGTAGGGGCATTAATTCGCGAAGGGAAATAGATTTGTGACTGCGACAAATATAATGGTTATGTATTCTTTTTAATACCCAGTTACCCATAATTTAAGATATGACTGAGTTCTAAAAACGGAAATATTCTACAAATTATATTAATCGTAACCTTAACATCGAATAAATAAAAAATGATTTAAAGCCTAATTTTCGTCGATGTTACGGTAAATGTTAAAATGTTAAGATTATAACCCATAAAAACATGTAATCTAAACGTAAAAGTCTACAACTATTATGAAACATATCGTCAAATATTTATTGTTATTTGTACTTGGAAGAATCTATATGTAAATTGTAAAGTTCATCGTAATAAATATTGGATTAATGTTTCTAAGAAATTATATATATATATATATATATATATATATATATATATATATATATATATATATATGATATATATTATACAGATTATCCCTGGGTTTTTGTATTTTGTATTTTTAAACATCCATCGTCGTTTTAACATCACTAATATCGTCATACACTGACCTGATGATGGTTTATTAGAACCGAAATGCTATAGAGTCGACTTTGCTCCTCAATAAATCTCTTCTTTTACGTGGATTACTTAGCTATATATATATATATATATATATATATATATATATATATATATATATATATATATATATTAACAGTGTTGGTGGTCTCTAAATCAATTTGTGGGTTTGTGTCGAACTAAGTGCAATATAATATGGAGAGTGCTCAGTATCTAGGATAGAGCGAATAATATTAATAATAATAACAATAATAATAATAATAAATATATATTAGATATATATACTTAATGCCATGGAATTTAGACTGCGGCCCCTGGGTTTCATGGAGTTTTTTACAAAAAATACTCCATGAAACCCAGGGGTCGTAGTCTAAATTCCATGGCATTAAATATATATATATATATATATATATATATATATATATATATATATATATATATATATATATATATATATATATATATATAAGTTAACTCATCCCTCTGCTGTTGCCTCATAATTGTTGGTTTCATGTATTAAAAAAATATAATTCTCATGATCTGTGTAATATTTATTTCGCATTAGATTGGAATACTTGATACGATATATCGGTCAATTATTTGTATGAAGAATAGTTACTGGACGCTATAATTGTTTACTGAGGATTATTATTAATTTCTTGAGACTTCATAAATTTGAACAAACAAATGACTATTATTAAATAGAAATAATTACTTGAAACAATATAGTTATTATTATTAGATAGGAATACTTGAAACCATATTATTTTGTGCAAATTGTTTTGTATTTAGTTGAATGGTAGAACCTACTTAGTCTGTCAACTAAGAAATGTGGCTCGTATATTAAAAATGTTTTTCAAATTTTCAAAACATTGGTGATGCAAACGACCGTAGATTTAGAACGTACAGAAAATACTATAATCGATTCACAGACATCACAAGATAAAACTTTTTCCAGTAAATAAATATACAGTCTAATGGTAATTAGGTGCATCGTCTTCGATTTTCCAAAATATTTTTGTCCCACAATTTCTCAGAATTTTTTTAATATGACTGTATCGCCGAGCCAGGTACGTATTCTTCAGTTTACTTCTTTTCATAAAGTTTCTTTTTGTACATTGTTTTTTTTTAAGAGATGTTCCTCACTTAAACTTCAAACCAACTTCATAAGGCCACCGACTTTTATTAAATGATAATTCTTCGCTTGCTCGCACACAGTTGTCGACACGCCTCAGTGAACTCTCTTCTACCCTTTTCTTCCCGCCAAGAAAAGCTCAAAATTGCCACACCCAACAGACCATTAGGTCTCAAAAGATCACAACAGAAATCATTTGTTGAGAGTCCTAACCAGTGACTGGTACGGCTAGCGTGTGAAATTTACGACAACGTTGACACAAAAGTATTTAGTACGCCTGATTCTATACTGGAACGCGATTGTTTTGGCGACACAGTTCCAGTGCTTTACACTGAAATTTGGTACAATAGATTGAATAGCATTTTATTTCTTTAACCCCTTCCAATTCGGCTAAGGAAGTAACGAGACAGTTTTTATTTTTCAGTTTGGCAACCCTTACTAAAAATCAGCTGATCAGTGTTGACCAAGAACTCATAAGAAAACTTTCGCCGATACTATTTCTGACAATAACCATTATATCAAGTTCCCCTCTCTCTCTCTCTCTCTCTCTCTCTCTCTCTCTCTCTCTCTCTCTCTCTCTCTAAATATATATATATAGTACGCGCGCGTGGGGGGGGGGGTTGAGAGAGAGAGAGAGAGAATTTCCGTCCAGCTGAATAATTTTCGATTATTACTAGTGGGATCTGAGGAGGCGCACTAAATGTAATGGTAATTGTCTTAGGAAATTAAATCAGTGACTCAAATTCGAATCATGGACAAGGTTGTTTAAGTTTCAGTTTGTGGCAATGGCCTTGAAAACGGTATCAACTAAATATGAGTCAATAGTTGGGCAGACTGAGTTAAGTAACCAGTCAAGAAGGAGAAGTATGATTTCAAACCAAATCTATCCTGCTTAAAAATTGATTTTGTGTCACATCCTACCCGGGTTGAGTATATACATACAAGTGTGTCTTGTTGAATGTGTCATGAAATAGAAAACAGGATCAAATTCTGAATCAAACTTAACAAAAATGTGACCAAAATATTTAACAAGTTAACACAGTCTTATGAAGATCAAGTTTTACCCAAGTCACAATGTTTTAAGTCACAAAACATTTCTTGCTGGTTGCAAGACAGACGAAAAATAACTGAACAGACAGAGATATATAGAGACGACAATAAGGTATCGACAAGAAAACTCAGACGGAATAAGACAGAAGAGCAGAGGGAAAGATGGGCGCCGGGAGATAGATGATCGAAATAAAAATCGGAAGGTAAATTATCATATACCTTGAAAGGGTATGTAAAAACTTCTCTAGGAAAAACAGAGTACTCTTATCAGATCTGATTGACATTTGATTATGAGATTCATTGGGGATGAATTTATGTGGGTCAACTGATTTTCAGTCAGTGTTGCCAACCTGAAAAAATAATAAAAATCAGTTTGATTATCTTCTAAACACGGAAAATCTCATTATTCTCTGTGAGCGAGTTTTCTACCCAAAACAATATTCCTGTGGTACCTCAACCTCTGTACCCTTTTGATTTTAGTCCTTGTAATAATTTCCTATTCCCTCCACCCGGTCAACGGGTCTCAGAAAACACCGACTGTATCCCCTACGCAGAGGAGGTAAGACTCTCTTCCAAAAGAGGTGTCATGTGTATAATACTAAACTATGGTGGTTCTTCTATTCTGGAGCTTTGAAGAATGTGGAGTACCCCTTTATTGCCATTACTCTCAGGCCCACTCTGATCTTGAAAGGTAATACCTGTTAGGCCTTCATCTTTTGTTCTAATAGATTTGTTTAAGAATTAGTCGAATTCGATGAGACCATGTCTTAAAATACTCTGGTTTTGAATGTGACATATATATTAAAAATAAATAGATAGATAAATAAATAGTTGAATTAAAGGTCATTAACACAAAATACTTACTAAAAAGGCATGTCTTCGTATGACATTACACTGTGTCTGATGGTAAGACTCCAGTCCTGGAGGTCAGGAGAATATGGAGAGCTGCTTAAATGCCATTGCTCCCAGGTTCGATTCAAAGTAGGAGTTCTTTTTTTGGGTCCCTTCTATCGGTCAAATAGATCTGTTGGCAGATTATTGCTTTTAGAACCATGTGCAAAAATATCTTAAGACACTACACAAAAAATATATCCGATCAATAAACAAAGTTAACTTGGAATTAAACAACCCCAAATGGATGGACATAACGTTAAAGTCAATCAATAATTTTTCCCTGTTTCCGAAAATCAAAACAGTCCAGTAGTCAACATCTGGGAAGAGTGGAGAATGTGTAGCTATCGTGACGAACCATATGAAGACAGTGTCAGTTGAAGATAGTGTCAGTTAAAGATAGTGTCAGTTGAAGCCCTATTTCAAGGAGTGAGAAAGACGTCAGGCTGAGTCTTTCCAAAGGAACTATTTTAATGAAGCTAAAGTTGACGTTTAATTAAGGTGATACATAATTTCTTTACCCAATCAGTGCCATTTCTTTATGGGTCAATTCTAGATTTTACTTTTGCCACTATTTAAATAAGTTCAATTTTGAAGTTTCATCTCATTCAAATGAAAAGAACTTTTTGTATTTATTTGATATTTTGAAATGAAAAATGCAAACACATCTTCCACTTTATATTAATTTGTACCCTCCCCCGTGTTTAAAACCCTTAAAGGCCCGTTCAAATTTTAATAATAAAAAAAGACAAATGTTGCGCTTCAAGTGTTTATGACCAGTACATTTTATTTTATATGGTGCTGCTCAGAAGTATTTGGACAAAAATCTTTTTTATTCGCAAAGGCAATAAACTTCATTTGTAATTAAGTTGATATCTAATTTCTTTACACAGTTTGTGTCATTTCTTAATTAGTCAATTCTAGATTTAACTTTTACCAGTTTTTAGATAAATTCAATTTTGAAGTTTCATCTTATTGAAATCTAATGCACTTTTCGTGTTTATTAACTATTCTAAAACGAACTGTTTTAATATTACACATCATGAAAAAGAAGACCAAATTTTAATCAAACAAAAAAAGCCCACTCGGCTGAGACAGTTAAATACTCCGACTGCATCTCTGCTGAGGAGTAAGACCACCACCCACAACAAGTGTCCTGATATGACATTAAACCGCATTTGATGATAAGGTTTCAGCCCTAGAGATTTAGGGAATGTGGAGTACTCCTTCATTGCCAGTACTCCCAGGTCTACTCTGAACCGGAGAGAAAGTAACAATTCGGCTCCCATCTATACGTCAAACAAAACTATTAAACCATTTAACTGTGTGCAAACAAATGAGTCATGTTGAATAGAATTATTAGTGTTAAATAGAAACAAATCATATATATTTCATATATATGTATAAACAGGATTTTGCATTAAATAACCGACCAGAGTTGATATGCCATAAAACACAACCAACCAATCAACTAATCAAACGAAAAAATATATATTGACCTTAAAAAATAATCATTTACTACAAGTGCAAACTATAACTACGTAAATAATTAAGGGGAGTCAAAAGTTTGGAGGGGAGTCAAAAGTTTGGAGGGGAGTCAAAAGTTTGGAGGGGAGTCTAAAGTTTGGAGGGGAGTCAAAAGTTTGGAGGGAGTCCTCGTGGCGTAATGGCTAAAGTACTTGCCCCGAAGTAAGCGGGTTCGAGCTCCACTCAAACTGTTACGTTCACTTTTGGACTAATGCCCTTGAAGAAAGGTATGAACCCCGTTATACCATCAGCTATGGATTAAATACTATCACAGCTGTTCTACAAGGATGGATTGGGTGTGAAATAACCTACGAAGTTTGAAAGCCATAAAATAAAAAGAAAACAATAAGAATTTTTTGCAATAAGATCGAGTTATAAGTTTTTTCAAATTTTTACTGATGATTTTTGGCAACTTGTATGTCCGTTTTATATCATTAATTTGATGCAATTTGTTGTCCAATCGTTACTGAATTGTTTATTTTTTATTTTCATTTATAACATACAAACAGTAATTGTTTATTTGTTATTTCACACCTTTGATAATGAGAGCTGAAAAAATCGTAATTATTGAATTTTACGGTACCTGTTGAAAAAAAAGGTCTAAGTGTAAGAACATCAGTAAAATAAATTAATGATGACGGAACTGTCAACAAACACGTGGCACAAAACCGTTTTGGATGTTTCATGCAAGGTGACACCAACCTTGAAGTCAAACCAAAGTCAGTAAGACCTTCTGTGAGTTGAAGATGAAGCTTTGCTTCAAATTATTGAACTAAGCACATGCATTCGCCCATTGTCGGTAGAACCTGATCCTTCACGACACTTCTGTTATGATCGACCTTGTGAACAGGTATCGAAATACATGAAATACATTTTTACGGCATGTCAACCCACCAAGGGTTATTTTATGACGAAGCGTTAAGGATACTATTTATTGTACATTCATATTTACATTTTTGTGTAGTTGTTTTTTGTTGTAGTTTTTGTTGTTGTCGTTGTTGTTTGTATGTTTTATTCTTATTGTTTTGTTTTTGTTTGAGGTTTTTTGTTTGCTTTTTTGTTTTGTTAGTGTTTTGTTTGTTTTTATTTTTGGTTTGGTTTTTTATTTTGTTTTGATTTTTCCTGTGTGTGCGTGGGAAGGTGCACACGGTCCGATCGATTGTACATATTATCTTTTTCAGTCACTAGGAATGGTTCTGAACAATGATATTAAAAAGGGTAAAAAAAAAAAACTTGTTTTGTTTTCTTTAACAATTTCATTCTACAAGAAACATTTCCCAAAAATTTACTTTTCTGAACCACAAAACTAAACGCATCTTTTGTTATATACCACACACCGGTTTTCCCGGGGCCACCAATGAGTTCGCACCAGCTGGGTGTTATTGTGTGTTAGCCATAAGGTCCCAGGTAGACCTTTCCCATAGACAATATATTCTTGGAAGGGATGTTCATCGCTTGGCGCCTGTGGCAACCAAAAAAATGGAAAATGCCGACGAGACCAAGCAATTTTTGTGACGGCCGTGCATAAGCTCGAATCAATTGCAACATAATTTGGTTCTTTGTGCAGAATGTTCATGTTTTAACTCTCTAATTTACTGAAATACTTCCTTATGAATTTTTTTTTTTTTTTTTTTTTTTTTTTTTGCTAAAAATTCAATCCTACACTAAGTAAAATCTAAACTATACACACACAGACACACATAAATACACGCGCGCGTGCGCTCGGAAAAAATTCTTTTTAAATAGCTGTAAGATGAATTCTAAACCACTTTAACAAAAAAAATGACTATTAAACTCTGTGGCGTATCAACTATACTCACACAGAGACACACATACACACACACATACACACACACAACGAACCAGAGTAAAACAACAAGAAAGCTTTATAGCATATCAAATATCAAAGACTAATTGGAGAAATAAAAATGCACCAGCAAGGGAGAACCTGAAACACACTTTGACAAAGAAAAAGAGAGGAAAAAAAGAAAAAAGAAGAGAAAGAAAGAACCGACTTCAAGAAGGAATCTATCACGAAATTAAAAGAAACAATCACCCCCATCGAAACAGTGACCTCTATATAAACCGAAAACTACATCTGAAAAAAACATTAAAACTTCTCTAAAGAAAGTCACAAGCTGGAAACGTACATATGATCAAAATAAATAATTCTTAAAAAGATATAAATTTCTTTGTGGACTAAATCATTTTGAAATACTTACATTTTTCTCTCTGTGGACCAACAAAAAAGATTTAGAAAATTATATATATATATATATATCAATTATAGAATAGCATATTAAAAAAAAGTAAAAATACTCACAACTGAGAGTTTCACCCTTTCGATCTTCAAGTGAGATAGTATTCAACAACTTGAATACTACTGTCGAATACTAGCATACTTGAGGATCAAAAGCATGAAACTCTGTGTTGTGAGTTTTATCCTGTTTATTGCTCTACACTTTCGTGCATTGAGCACTGTAATATTTTACAGATTAAAAACGCTTTTAGCATCAAATTTTGATCACAATCATGAATATATATATATATGTGTATGTGTGTGTGTGTGTGTGTGTGTGTGTATGGATATATATGTACATACATACATATGTGCATGTATATATATATATATATATATATAATATTGAGAGAGAGGGGGCGGGGAAGAGAGAGAATGACGAGGGTACGCTGAAAAGTTAATTGGCCTAAAAGTTCATAGGATAAAAAGTTCTTGTAATGATGTCATATCTGCTATTGATGACTTTTTTTAACCAATGAGATTCAAGTACTACAACGCCGTTGAAAGAAGAGTGTGTATTGTAAAGGGAACTACGTTTAAAAATAAACGTCATTTGGTCACATTCCATTAGTGTAGATTGGTAAGCTTATGAACTTTTCAGCCCACCCTCGTATATGTATACGCATATCTATGTACGTCTGTATTTAGCCAATCACTTTGCCAAGAGCAGGATGTGACAAATGGTTCTTTTTAATCGGAGTAAAGTTCGTTTGTATTCGAGTTTTTGTTTCTCCTAGACTGGTCTTCTAACAAAGGCTAAAGAACCTAGTCTGTCTAATTATTTATCCATAGTTGGGGGAGAACAGATCAATTCATGCTCTTTTCATAAGTATTCGCGCAAATTGAAACATTAAAAGCCTCTTGCAGGGATTGAATATATGTATGTATATACACTTACGGGTATGTCTAAGTATAACTGTCGATATATATATATATATATACATATATATATATAGAGAGAGAGAGAGAAAGAGAGAGAGAGAGAAGGGGGAAGGACTAAGCATACCTGTATCTCTCTGTATATATATATATATATATATATATACAGAGAGAGAGAGAGAGGTGTCGAGGTACAGTTATATGTCTATATATAGTTGTATGCCTATATATATACAAATATGTCTAAGTATATATCATCATCATCATCATGTCGTGCCGCCAGCACAGATATCCCTGACCCTTCTCTCGCCACTTCTCCCTATCATTCATTGCTTTTGGCAGGTCTTCAGGGTTACATCCCGTATCCTCACATAGCTATTGTATGTATGTTCGAGCTGGTCGTCCTACTTTTGCTTGGCCATATGCGGGGGTCCATTTAATTGTTCGTAAATGAATAACTGACGTTTAATTGAATTGTTAATGATACATAGCAATACTTGGAAACATTTAACTTTGTTGACTAAACTGAATAGCTTAAAAAAGAACTGTACTTATGCTAAACTGAAACGTTTGGAATAGAACTGTTTATATGTATAAAAACGAATTTTGCATTAAATAGCCTACAATGGATGATATGCCATAAAACCAGACGAAACCAAACATTTTTTATGTATGTACTGACCAACCTCTCCACACGACAAGATGTGACACAAAGTCAATATTCAAGAGGAGTTTATTAGGTTTGAATTTAAAGTTTTCCTTCTCCTAGATTGGTAGCCTAACCAATACTAAAGAACTCAATCTGTCCTACTATTTGCCCAAGGCTGGAGGGAGAATAATTGCATTCATACCTTTCGCAAGGGTATTAGCGCAATCTGAAATGCAAACAGCCTCGTCGGTGATTAGAACTCGTGTCGCCGCGTTCATTTCCTCCGACGTAAACCATATCACCAAGACACATCCATATGACCAATGTAACGTATTTATTTTCTTAGCTATAAGACTTGCCAGACACTACAAAATCATAAAAGCTAATATCAATCAACATAGGTTACAAGTTTATGATATCTGCACTGTACTGTTCTCTGTGTTACGTGTTAATAAACCCAGGTAACGTAGGCGAGCCTAATAGGAATTCTGCGTGGGCACCGTTCTATTTCTGTACGGCAGAAGCCGTGAATACAAATGGTTGTGTGCCTTGTGGTCAGACACGGGGGATGGTGATGGATGGCTGCTTCGGACTGCTATGTTTAACGAGGGTATTTCGGAGAGTTGCACTTTACCTGTCTATTTAGTTATGGATGATCGAATTTTTGTCCGTCTTTGGTTTCCCGGAAAGCAAGCAGATTCCTGACTTCTTTCTGGATGCAAGATATTTCTCTTGTCACGATAAGACTCACCGACACCAATGCCAGGAATTTCAGCTTTTTCTCTTTTGTCCGTCAATAATTAAACAAAATACACTTGATTTTAGAAGCAAGAGGGAGAGAGAGGGAGATTACATCATGTGTCTGCACTGAACTAATGTATATAAATCGTTGCTGGTTAGTCGATATTGGTACGTCCATGTGGAAAAGTCCATAAGAGAACGTCGCTTACTTCTCCAGCAGCTTATCTTGTTCGCCTTACTTGGATGGTTAGTAGAATGAGGGCGAGTTGGGCGTACAGCGGCTTTTTGGGGGGAGAGGGGCGTTGCTTTCAGTATTTTTTCAAAACAGCACGTAGAATTCTTCAGTAGTTCCCATCTAGCTTTTTCTCCATGTGTTTTGTTTGCGTCCACGTAGTGCATCCATATAGTATTATTGACACTGTCACAACTTGGAAGAAATCCCATTTTATTTTATAGGACATATCAGACTTACTTAAGATCGATAACCTCTCAATAGTGGTCAACGCCTTCGCTCGACGTATGTTGACATCACTTTCAGTAGATGAGATATTGCTGCCGAGGTATGTGAAATGGTCTCCTAACTTTAAAGACTTGCCACTTAAAGTGGAGATGGCTCCTTTTTGTTTAGAACTCAAGAACTCTTTTTTATTTGCATTTGTGAGGAATAAAGATCTCTTGTTGGGAAGAATAAATACCCATCTGCTTCCGTATTCACCCTTATTTTATTCATTTCATATTGATTACAGATAGGATCAGGCGCAGTGGACCATAGGTGGAAAATTCTGTCTTCTCACCTCGACTCGTCTCCGCTATCTGATTAACATGTTTAACTATTTTGCCAGTGTCGTCTGATCACATGACTTCTCAATCCAATCATAGCCAAGAATTCAAATGACCCTTACATCACTTAGACCGAGTGACTTTCCAATGGTATTTTTCTAGCTGTTCTAATGGTCATAATTTAATTCGAATGCTACACTGCCTGTGAATAATAAATTTCACCAGTCTATTATGTAGCACGAAGAAGAGATCCAAGTATCCAACAACCTCATCTCTGTGCATAAAATAAACCCAGACGGGTTGAAAAACCGTTAAAATCAATCAAATCTATCCTCTAGAAAATAAAGAATCTTATCAACTAACAATTTTCCTTTCTTTGAGGAAGTCATTTTCATGCTTTAAATTTCCACAATTTTTTTTTTCGAAGCACCTCCAGTAGTGTGGTAATGTGCATCACCGACCCAGTAATCCTACGCTTTATGCTTTAAGAGTTTTTGGTCACAGCTGTAGTATATTGTTAGAAGTTTTGGAACAGCAGCTGGAGTTTTTTTTGTTTTTGTTTTTTTTTTCGGTGGTGGTGGTGGTGGTGTTTTTACAGGGTGGTGACCTTGATGCAATTGACATTTCTTTTGCATGAATCGAGGGGGGGTGGCTTTTGTGCCTGGCTCTCAAAATTAATTGAATATAGACAACATAAATGTTGGATCAATGATATAATATCATCAAAGTTATTCACATACTATGGAATGGAAGGCAAGCGTCGAAACTCGACAAAATATGGCGCAGGGAATTTATAAGCATTTCGAAAAGATTGAAAACTCGTTAAGTCATGCCTATCTTTACCTGGCATTTACGTACGAGATGTCGATATAGTTATATCTATTTCAGCGTACAGGGAACCCGGTCGGCGAGTTTTAGATTAAGGGCACGCTCCCGGCGAGCGCCCCGGGGCCTGTTCTGGACTTCGGTCCGGAGCGTGGCCCTGGAAAAGGAACAATGGCAGACTTGGGGCCTTTAATTAGGCACCTAGTTTCGACTAGGCTACCTTCGGGTGGGCGAGCTGCATTTTTGTCTCCTTTGTCCCCCCTTGGACGGCACTAGACCATGCGCCTAGTTTAAGCCGTAAACTGGCATACGTGCCCGGACCCACATTTGGGTTCGTGAAACTGCTTGCCTCATCAGGCTCACATTGTACTAAGTGAGCCGATGAGCAGCACAGACAAGCAGGGTTCGAGTCTCGGCTCGTTCCCGACCTTCCCCTCCCCTTTATCCCCACTTTAATTGGCCTTCGGGCTTTTGACCTTGTGTCAAGTCGTGTCTGGTGGGAGGCAGCGACAAATACACGGCGAGTCTTAGATTACGCTGACTTTAAGAAGTGAAAATATACGTTAATTCCACTATAAATTCGTGGAGGTACCCGTGGTGTAATGGTTATCGTTGTAGGAAATGGACACGGCGACACGAGTTCGAAACCTGGACGACACTAGTTGCATTTCACATAGCATTAACACTCTCCCTCCAGCTATTGGTAAATAGTAGGGCAGACTAGGTTCTTCAGGCTTGGTGAGGTAACTAGTCTAGGAAAAGGAAAACTCTGAATTCAAAACCTGTTAAAACCTGCTCAAAAAAATTGACCTTGTGTCATATCCTTCCCGAGCGGAAGGGTTGGTAAATATGAGAAAATATACGTTAATGTTTTTTCCTTGATGTTTGGAAATTTAATTTCTCTAAGATTAATTACATCCCGCAGTAACATGGCTCTCATTGACTATTATTTATTTTATAGATTTCTCAATAAAGATCACCTTTCCCGATGAAGAATATATATATATATATATATATATATATATATATATATATATATATATATATAATAAAATTACACGAAAAAATTCAGTTTTGTAATTCCACAATAAATTCATTTCAGGTCTACAAAATGACCTTCTTCAGATGGATAAAATACAGTTATGAATTTGAATGTAATGTAGACAGGTTTACACTGCTTCCGGTGAGAAGAGAATTTTTTTTTAAATTTTTGTTTTTTTAATTTAAAAAATTTTAACGGGCAAATATCATTATATATTAATAATAGATATCTCGCCACTTTTCCTATCGTTCATCGCCGCTGGCAGGTCTTCTGGACTACATCCCGTATCCTCACATAGTTGCTTTTTTATTTAACAAAAACCGTTGCCTATAGTTTAAAATAGCACTGACGTTTTAAAAAAACGGTGAATACCGAAAAATATTAATAGTGACTTGAGACTCAATTAAATAAAGTATAATCAAAAATAAAAATGAATTCCTAATTTTCTTTGGAGTTATTGTCTATTTTAAATATCAAATAATATAGTCTATGTAGTCTAAAAATATATGAATTAATATTAATATCAATTTAACTAAACGTCACACAAATACATATATATGTATATATTCATATATGTGTGTGTGTGTGTGTGTGAAACGTTTAGTTATCAGTGAATATGGGGTCTGCCATGTCGGCAGAGTTACGAATACGCAGAGGGTTAAGACTCCTCCAAATCGGGTGACCGGGGTATGACACTTAACTGCTTCTGATGGTACTATTTACCAACCCCTCCACTCGGGCAGGATATGACACAAGGTCAATTTTTAAGCGGAGTTTAACAGGTTTGAATTCAGATTTTTCCTTCTCCTAGACTAGTTGCCTCACCAAGGCTGAAGAACCTAGTCCGTCCTACTATTTATCCATAGCTGGAGGGAGAATAAGGGGGTTCATACCTTTCCCAAGGGTATTTGCCCGAAAGTGAACGTAATAGCGCGACTGGAGTACGAACTCGCGTACTACGATTCCGCAGTTCATCGCTTTAACCATTACACCACGAGGACACCCAACCATTACACCACGAGGACACCCAAAACTGCTTCTGATGGTGAGGTTCCAGTTCTGAATCTCTAGGGAGTGGAGAGAACACACTTCCTCGTGGTGTACTGGCTAAAGTGCTGGACTGAAGACTCGAAGGAAGCGAGTTCGAATTCCACTCTCTCGATTAAATTCCCTTTCTGATTATTACTTTTGGGAAAAGGATATAAACCCTCTTATTCCCTAGTCTTAGGTTAAATACTATCACTGCTGTTCTTCAACAAGCATCGCTTCGATATTAGATGATCGACGGAAGTTGATATGACATTAAACAAAAAAAAACAACATTCTCCCACGTCACGTCAGTTAGTATATTCGAAAAATAAAAGTTGATTCCTTAAAATCCTTTTTTTTTTTATTGATACTGCATGTCAACCCGTCTGGGGTTATTTTGTGTCTAGAGGTGTTTCTTAAGAGTTTTGTTGTTTTGTTTTGTTTTCGTTTTGTTTGTTTGTTTGTTTTTGTTGTTCTTTTTGTTTTGTTTTGTTTTGTTTTTGTTTTTTATACCACACGGTTATTTCAAGTACCAATAACTTTTAAACAGGTAGTCTAGTCCCAGATGGAACATGTACTACTACTCCGATACCAGAGAACCTGGGAGTAATGGATCTGAATGAGTTCTCCACATAGCTCTAAAAGCGGAACCTCATCATCAGACACAGTTTAGTGTCATAAACAGGATATTCTTTGTTTAGTTTTGTTTCTGTTTTGTTTTTTCTCTGTTTGTTTTTTAAGGGAGTTAGCGGAGATCTTATAACTCTACAGTGAATACGGTGGGTTTGTATTTTGAGATATTTTGCGGATATAATCTATTTGATACTGAAAGTTGATTGTGATGTGATCTATATATTACGAAAATTCATATAAAGTAAAGTTGGTGACCGTAGTCGAAGGTGACCGTAGTCGAAGGTGACCATAAGGCTCCTTTTTCAATAGCTGCTATATTGTGGCGTAGGGAAGGGCGCTACTCCTTTCCTTGGATTGCTCCACTTTACCCTTGATACGTACCTTATCATGTTGAGTGTTAAGCAAGGAGGTATCAAGTAGCACTTTTTGAGTTTTTGGTATGACTCGACCTGGGATTAAACCTCGGTCTCCCGGGCCATTGCCAAACACTCTATCCACTAGTACAATGGATCGGCACTCTGTCTTGTTTTCTGTTCCTATCAGTTATTGCTCTTGGCAAGTCCACTTGTCGGCATCCAGTGTCTGCACAAAGCTGATGAATGTACGTTTTTGCTGGTTGGCCAACACTGGTGTATCGATATCTAAAATTGTATATATATATATATATAATGTGTATTTAGGCATCAATAAAAGAAATACAATAATGTATAATTTTATATTCTGTTAATACGATCACCTATTTTTGACAACAGTGCATTTTGAGCCAGCATGTTTCACATATTGTTCGATTCCATGGGCTAAGCCGAGATTTCATATTACATCAACATGTACAATGATAACCATTAATCCGTGGAACTGAAGAAATCATATTCATACGTAGCTCATTGAATGGATTATTGATCAACGTGATCGGCCATTTTTAATTTATATCAAGAGCCTCGTTCTCGTTTTGTCAGCATGGACGTCATTTCCGGTTGTGATGTTAGATGATGAAAATGCTTTGAATAAACATGTTCTGTTTACACGGCATTTGCCTTTCAAATTGATGATTTCAATAAACACAAAGCCATGTTGACTATCGTGCAAACGAATATCTATGTCTGCAAATAGGTCGATAGGATACACACACATGCACACACACACATACACGCACACTTACACTCACACACCTCTGTAGTTTGTGTGCATACATATTCGTTTCTTCATATATATATATATATATATATATATATATATTGATTTGTGATTTTTGCTAAGGCTGATTGTATTCAAGATGCACCAATGCTTTTAGGGAAAGAATTAATCTGTTCTTCCTGTGTTTCTATCATGATTTATGTTCTTCTCTGCCTGTCGATATATTTTAGTTTGATTTTGATTTGATTTAGTTTGGTTTTATGGAACATCAACTATTGTTGGTTATTTATGCCAAATCCATTCCTATTTCAAACAATTTAGTTTAGTATAAGTAAAGTTGGCGACCTTAGTCAAGAGTGACTCAAAGGCTTCCTTTTCAATTGCTACTACACCGAGGTGTAGGGAAGGCTCTACTCCATTCTCTGGATTACTCCACTTTACCCTTGATTTTCACTTTATAATGCTGAGGGTTAAGCAAGGCGGCACCAAGTAGCATTTTTTTAGTCTTTGGTATGACTCGACCTAGGATTGAACCACGTTCTCCCAGACCATTGGGAACACTCTACTTGTTCAGCCAATGGCCCGGTCAATTGTAGCTTCCCCGCGCACGCAACCCCGCCAAAGACGTGGAAACGGAACGCGAACGGGAGGACGGAAGAACGCGCATCGGTCTCAGTCTAATATGTAACGCTGCAACCCGGAACGATCGACGCGGGTGCCGATGCGCAGAATAGCGACGGCGACGACGATGCACCGACTAATCGCAGTTTTTGTCGCGTGTATTAGCTCTAGAATTGCCACGGTTATCAGAAGGGTAAGACCCCCCACACTCACACACACTCTGAGTCTCCTGGATTAGACACTTAACAATCTAATAGTGAGGCTCCAGTAATACTGGAACTTTGGGAAAATGCAGAGTACCCCTTCATTGCCATCGCTCCCAGGTCCACTCTGACACGGAATGCAAACACATATATATACATACATATATATATATATGTACATGTACATATATATATGTATGTATATATATATGTATATGCATGCATGCATATATAAATATATATACATATATATTTATATGTATATATATGTATATATATGAAAGTATATATATATGTGTGTGTGTGTGTGTGTGTGTGTGTATTCACAAAATTTCTCTACTTAAAAAAGAAAAGTACATCCTTGTCATTGAGGTTATAATAATTACGCGGATGCGTATTTCCTATCCTCTAAGGAAGACGTGGCCTTGGAGGTGACCTGTCCACAGTAAAGAGTATGGATATAACTTACAAGACACATTCAGGTTATTTGGCCGCGCAAGTTAATTTGGCATAACTTGTGTGTGATATGGGTTGATGGTCAGAGGTAAAGTTTCGGCTCTACATTCTGTGGTTGCTGGTTCGATGTCAAATGAGGTAAATCACGGTATACACTGTTGATGAGACTTAATAAGGTCCAGTGTTTCCGTATGCCGCGCACAGGTGTTCGCCAGATTATCTGGTTATAGTAATTCAATTAACAATATTGCTATCAAATAATAATAATTCAATTTGATATTAATCATTTGTTTGTGCACAGTTAAATGGTTTGAATTATAGTAAATGATTAAGTTGTTCTATTTGACTCATAGATGGGACCCTAAGAGAAACTACCTGTCCGGGTCAAAGTGAACCTGAGAGTAATGGCAATGGGGGAACACTCCATATTTGCTCAAAGCTCTAGTACTGGAGTATCGCCATCTGCTAGTTTAGTATCATATCCAGGTCACTCATTGTGGGGGTCTTACTTCTCTGCAGAGATGTGGACGGTGTATTCTTGAGCCCTAGCCGACTGCTTTATGTGTGGGAAATAGAGATCTGTGTACCATAGCCATGATATAGCTATTTCAGAAATGTACATCGATTGTCTATAACTTATTGAGATAACATGTATACATAAAGAACATGGGAATCTCGAAATTCGAAAACACGTAACGACTTCCTTGTTCAGGTACGAAACCTTTTTATTACTTTTGAGTTAAAGTTTTCGACATAAGGAGAGAGACATAATCTTACTAATCTGTCTTTATCATCTGGCCCCTATCTCGTGCGGCACCCATGGCGCGCAAATTCGTCTCGCCGCTGCGAGCCCGAAAGTCGACCGTCTCGTCCGCTGTCTAATTTCAACTATACTTTCTTCGAAAATCCCAAAATCCTCCGTGCGTTTCCGGTACGTGACGTCATTCACACTCCGTCACCCATTTCTCTTCTCGGGCTATTGTGACATCTCTGAGTGACACGTCCGCTCTGCGCGCGCCCGCATTAACACCTGCATCAATGTTGCACTTAACTAACCCATGCACTGAGCCGAAAGGTTCTTAGCCTAACTAAACCCAAAGGCATGAACCGAAATCTCTCAGCCATTATATTACATAGAAACTTTTCCCAAGGGTATTAGTCCGAAAGTGACGTGACTGGAGTTCGAACTCACTTATTACTATGTCACTGTCCAGTACACCTCGGGAACTCACCGAGAGGGCGTTGGTAAATACAAATCCTCATCATCATGTCGTGCCGCTAGCACGGATATCCCTGACCCTCTCTCGCGATTTTCCCTATCATTCATCGCCTCTGGCAGGTCTTCAGGGCTACACCCCGTATCCTCACATAGCTGCTGTATGTATGTTCGAGCTGGTCATCCTGCTTTTGCCCGGCCATATGTGGGGGTTCATAGGAGTACATCACTTATGAGCTCGCCCCTGCTTCTCCGGCAGTGTCCTGCATGTCTGGTTCGTCTAGCTAGGATAGTTTTCGTGATGGGAGGCAGGTGGCCGTATAGTTGGTGTCTTGTGGGGTGTTGCCACCAGGACTTGTTCAGTATTGCTCTCAACATTCTTATGTAATTGCCGTCTAGCTTCTTCTCCAGCCGTTTAGTTAGTGTCCAAGTAGTGCATCCATATAGCAGTATCGATACGACCGCTGCCTGGAAGAAACTGCGTTTCATTTTATCGGTCAGGTCTGATTTTCATATGATCGAAAGCCTATCGATAGCTGTCCATGCCTTCGTTAGCCGTGTGTCGATGTCTTTTTCGGTTGATGAGACGCTGCTTCCTAGGTAGGCGAATTTGTCTACCAGTTTCCGAGAGGTTTCGTCTAGTGTGGAAAAGTCGCCTGAAAAATACATATACTATGCCTGTATGTGGTCTCAAGGACACCTGTGTTGCCGTTTGCTATCTGACTCCATTCTGGGTTATTCTGTTCTTACCCTACGTTGTCTTGCTGGTTTAACTTCATAGATATGAAGGCTGTAAAGGAATTATATGAAAGAGGAAGATAGTTATAGATAAGAGACGAAGATGTGTTTTATATTTTGCCTTTATTTCTGAGCTCAACAACTATTCAGTGGGTGAGGAAA
>CAUZXS010004494.1:77500-190459 GCA_963585895.1 Sepioteuthis lessoniana
AGTATTTTAGCCCCAACTGGAGCCATTTTCGGGGAACTAATGATAAAATGACAACTGCAATGTCAAGTCATGTACATTTGTATAAAGAGTTGGAGGAAGAACAAGTGGAAGGGAAATTTATTGAAGAAAAGAATTTTACTAGAAATAAGATAAGAAATGACAGGAAATATGCGATAGGCTTTTTCAGAATGTGGTTGCTACAAACGAAGTTGATCTTGTTAATCTTGATATGTAGAGCCTCAAGGATTTGGATTTTGTGTAGTACACATTACTCCAAATAAAAGAAAAAAATGCATTGAAAAATTCAAACCTAAATTAAACAGAACTTAAGTATTTACAGACAGACAGACAGACAATCAATTAAGGAGAAAAATTTGTAGTCAGTTGAATTTTATGGCGCACCAACTATCATAGACTATTTACGGGAAAAAAGTGATGAAGAATAAAAATCAACCCCACCAACAAACACACACTCACCCATACACACACACACACAATCACTCAGGGAAGAAGATTAGTTGTCTGCTAAACTTTATGGCACATCAACTATAATAGATTATTTAGGGGGAAGAAGAGTAATAAAAGAAAAAGAAAAAAAACGAAAGTATATACACATACATGGATACGAACGCCCAAGCAGACTCACAAACATACATTATACACTCGAGTAAAAAGAAAGCGAAACAGCGAGGGGGGAAGAAAGAGAGAAATTACACCTGCAGAAACGAAACTTTGTCACGGACGATTAACTGAAAATTTGCAGACACAAATCTTGGAATTATAAAGAACCACAACCTTATCAAAAGAGTCACCACTATAAAAAGCAAAGGGAACACAAAAACAAGCCATTTTACTCCCTGAAATAAGCGTAAAATGCCAGAAACACGTGTTAAAGAAAAATAAATACCTAAAAAAACAAGTGCCCTTGTTGAACTATTCATTCTAAAGTATTTACTTTGGTGTTAAAATTATTTATTTTACGCTAAAAGGATTTATTTTTCCACAAAACTTGTTTTTACTAAAATAAAACTAGCTGAGAACAATAAAAAATAATGCAAAAATACTACTTGACCTATAGCTGGGACAATAAGGGGCTTGTAAGGTAGGGTATCGATGTAAATAAAATGACTCTGGTTTCGTTTTCAATCTCCTCCAATAAAATTTGTGTGACGCTAAATGAAAACGAAGACTCTAACTATATATTTGTCTCTGGGTGGAGATATATTTTGCCAGATCACTTTTGTTCATCTAATATATATATATATATATATATATATATATATATATATATATATATATATATATATATATTCGTAATTTCTCATTTTAGAAGTTTACTTCTTAATGGCTTTTTAAAATTTTTAGTGGCTTCCAAAAATTTTGTTTTGATTGGTTTTATTTTATGGCATATCAATACTTGGTTGTGTTTTATGGCATATATTACGAGTTTCCACCCGTATTTTTAATTTTTCGAGATATGGACGGAGTCCTATGTAACGGCGACGTGATGTGACTGCACACCTGGGGTATTCTGAACCGGACAAACAATATGACGCGTAGTTGGTTTTCTTGTTTTCTTTATATATGTATCATTCTTACATTTTTTTTTATTTTAAAGAAAGCACAACTGTAACAACAGACAAACAAAGAGCAAAACGAATACAACAAAAAAAATATACAGCAATGTGGAGGACGAGTCGCTCCCAATAGTATCTGCCTAGGTCCTTCCAATAAGACAAAGTATTTTTTTTTTTTTCTTTGCATTTTTTTTTCTTCTTTCACCGAAGAATAAGAGTCTCTCCTCTTCGTCTTTATGGATATACAAATTTTAACCAAATAGGTTTTCCGCCGAAACTAGCTGCTGATGAACAGCCTCAAAAATGTTTCTTTGGAATAGTCTTGATACGGACCTTTATTTAGGTTACGTATATTATTCTTGATAAAAATTTTGACTAACCTTTTTTTTTTATCTTTCCTTTCTTTTGTTATTTTTTTCTTTTTTTCTTATATTCGTTAATCTCCTATTAACGAGTTGCAAGGCACCAGTTTTTGTTTTCCTTTTCTTTTACGTTGAGCCTCAGGTTCTTACCCAACGGAGCTGACTTCTATATGCCATTTTGGGACAAGGATTTCCCCTTTCACCGAACCCCGTGAAAAGGTGACCTTTCTCTTCCTTGGCGAAGCTCGAAATTAACTTTTTAGGTTTCGTTTCTTTTTGGCGGTAAAGCGCCCTCCCTGTCTCGACCAATGGCATGTCTTCTCCTTATCCGGGTCAAGACCATTGCCCCTTCTCGGCTGCTTCTTCCACTGTTGCTAGGGCTCGAAGACTCGCCAATCGCCTTCCCCCACTTCCGATTCTTATAGCAGTCCTTGCATTATAATCCTACCGTGGCCGGTGGCCGTAACACATATCAATCATTGTATTTTATTTAATGCCTAATCCTATATATATATATATATATATCAAATACGTATTATTTGTAAACGAATAGTATCTAGGTAAAATTATTTTTAAACGACCAAGATCTCATTTGTTTGCACACAGTGAAATGGTTTTAACCACTGTTACTAAATACTAATAATTCAATTTAATATTGATCACTTGTTTGCACACAGTTAAATGGTTCCAAGTTTAGTAAATTATTTAATAGTCCTATTTGATCCATAGATGGAATACTTACAGTCACTACTACTCCGGGGCTGAGTGAACCTATGAGTAATGTCAATGAAGGGATACTCCTCATTTCGCAAAGCTCCAGTATTACTGGAGCCTCACCATCAGATGCAGTTCATATCCAGAATTCTTACCCCTCTATAGAGATGCAGTCGCTGTATTCTACATCCCCAGTCGACTGACCTTGCTTTTTTAAAATAAAATTTCTACACAGAACTATTCCTTATTTACATGAAAATAAAACAATAAATTTATAAATGAATAACAGTCGACAGTTATTCATTAAAACCTGTTTTTTTTTAAACCTGTTTTTTTTTAAACCATTATACAAATTTGCATAACTGTGATGAACACCATTTCTGAGAACATATAATACACACTGTGAGGTGCCCGTGGTGTAATGGTTATCGTCGTAGGAAATGGACGCGGCAATACGAGTTCAAATCCTGGACGTGACTGATTGCATTTCACATAGCACTAATACCCTTGGGAAAGGTATGAATCCGATTATTCTCCCTCCAGCAATGGGTAAATTGTAGGGAAGACTAGCTTCTTCAGCCTTGGTGAGCCAACTAGTCTAGGAGAAGGAAAACTCTGAATCCAAACCTGTTAAACTCCGCTTAAAAAAATTGATCTTGTGTCATATCCTGCCCGGGCGGAGGGGTTGGTAAATAAGTATAATACACATTATACTTATTAACGTTTATGCCGTAGGAAAGAGAATCGGTCACGCAATTTAAAATTCTGGACGACGTCCCTTGCATTTCACTTTGTACTAATTCCCCTGACAAAGGCATCAATCCATCTTTTCTAGCAATGGTAAAATAGTAGAGTTAGATTGGGTTCTTTAGCCTTCGTTAGGCAACCCGTCTGAGAGAAGAAAAATTGTGAATTTAAAGTATCTTTACACTGCTGAAAAATGTTCTTTTGTCGCATCCTGCAAGAGGTGGAGTCGTTGAGTAAATACGTACATATTAACGATTTAACATACCGTAAGCCGTTTTGATCTTAACGTGGGTGCAGAAACACGCACATAAGTTTGCATATATATAAGACAGACAGACAGACAGACAGAGAAGGAAGAGCGCTGGAACATTTGTATATATCGAGATAAGTTCACATGTCCAGATCGCTTAATCGAAATAAACATGAATTTTTCCTGTGCGCACAGGTGAGACATCTGGGTTTTTATGTCATTGATCTATATGTATATCTATATCGGTGAACGTGTGTTTAGTTTTGTTGATTTCGAATTGTGACGAATGCACGTTTCTATTGACTTTTGTGCGTAGGTGTCCACTCAATACATCTTTTTTTTTTTTTTCATTTTTGATTCCATATATGCCAACCTAAATAGACACTGTGAGTTGGTGCTTTTGCTCGATGTTCCATCCCAGACCTAAAAGATGATTTGCAAAACTAATTTTCAGAACAAGCAAGTCCTGTCTACGATCTAAACTTCCTAACACCTTTTGATTTCTAGCAATTAGGCTATTGAGCAACGATTACTTCTCCAGTTATCCATAGAAATTAACTGGAACCCGAATACAGCTTTAGGGCCAATTCCGGAAGGACGTTTGGTATTCGGGTCGCTCGGACCGAACGGAAAGGCTCGGCCCAGTGAATAACGTGTACATCATAGATGATGTTTGAAAAAAAAGCACCCAAATAAGATAAATAGTAGCGTTAAATGTCGGTAATATATATATATATATATATATATATATATATATATATATATATATATATATATGTGTGTGTGTGTGTGTGTGTGTGTGTGTGTGTGTGCGCGTGCAACTTTAAAACATTAACAACACAATATTTATGATATAAGGTTTGGTTTCTTTGTTTAATGACATACTAATATTTGTGGGTTATTTAATGCCAAAACCATCGTTTATACTTTTATAAATATATATATGTATGTGTGTATATATATATATATAGGTCTATATGTCTATATATGCCAAAGCCATCCTTTATACGATTATATATATATATATATGTGTGTGTGTGTGTGTGTGTGTGTGTGTGTGTGTGTGTGTGTCGGTTGGTTGTTTGGGTTTTATGGCATATCAACCTTATATCTGTGTATATATGTATATGTGTATATATATGTGTGTATCTGTATACGATTATACACATGGGTATCTGTGCATATGTGAGTGTATTCGTAACTTTAAAATATTAACAACACAATATTTATAAAAGAAGGCTTAGTTTCTTTGTTTAATGACATACTAATATTTGTGGGTTATTTAATGCCAAAGCCATCTTTTATACTATAAACAACACACACACATAAATACATATATATATATAAGTTTGCTGATCGTAGTCGAGGGCGACCCGAAAGCTCCCTTTTCAATAGCTACTACACCAAGGGGTAGGGGCGGGTGTTACTCTTTTCCTTGGATTCCTCCACTAACTCTTGATCCGTACCTAATTTTGAGGCTGTAGAATACAACGACTGCTTCTCTTCAGTGGAGTAAGATACCCCCAACTAGTGTCCTGGATATGACGATAAACAATCTAATGTTGAGGTTCCAGTAATACTGGAGCTTTGGGGAATGCAGAGTAATCCTTCATTGCCATCGCTCCCAGGTCCACTCTAGTCCGAAGTGGTTTCCCCTCATATGGTCTTATCTATGGGTCAAATAGAACTGAACTGTGTGCTTATGCTAAACTGAATTATTTGAAATAGAACTGTATTGAAATTTAACTGAACTGTTTTAACATTTAACTGTTTGTAAGCAAAAACTATACTAATACTAAACTGAATTTTTTGAAATTTTATTCGGCGTTAAAAGATCCGAAAAGGGTTGATATGCCGTAAAACAAAACAATCACTCAAACAAACAATAATTCGTACCTAATTATATTGAGGAGGCATCAAGTACTATTTTTGAGTCATTGGTATGACTCTACCTCGGATTGAACCCAGGTCTCCCTGACCATTGTCAAACACTTCGACTCTCCTTTCAATTCCTACGTACGAGGACCCGCTAGTACAGTTAAAGATGTGAATTATTAGACTGCTTACACAGGTGATTTGTTTATAGTGGTGAAGGTTTCTGCAGAACCAGTCACGTTTTTTGATGAACAGTTTACCAGTGCACCACAGATTATCCCGAACAACACTCTCCATGTTTAGAATTCAGTTTTTCATCTACTCAGCCTTATAAAGGTTAAAAAGAAGTATACCCGACTATTTTACCCGTAGCTGGATGAAGAAGAAATGGATCCATGTTTTCCTAACAGGAATTTGCATAAAGTGAAATGCAACTAGCTTCATCCGTCTTGACTACAATGACTAGAAATTATTGAACAAGCATTAATTTTACATATCGAAGAACTTTAATATAAAAAACATAGTAAGTAAAGTTAGCGATCTTAGTCGAGAGTGACCCTTAGGCTCCCTTTTCAATAACTACTACACCTAGGTGTAAGGGAGGGGGCTACTCCATTCTTTGAATTGCTCCACTTTACCCTTGATCGTTATCTTATTATGCTGAGTGTGTAGTCATTGGTATGAGTAGACCTGGGATTGAACCCCAGTCTTCCGCAAACCAGGTCAAGTCATACCAAAGACTTGAAAAATGGTACTTGATTCTGCCTTGCTTAACACTCAGCATTATAAGGTAAGGATCAAGGGTAAAGTGGAGCAATCCCGGGAAGGGAGTAGCGCCATCTCCTACACCTCGGTGTAGTAGCAATTGAAAAGGAAGCTTTCGTGGTCATTCTCGACTAAGGTCGCCAACTTTACTTACTTAAAAAATGTAATTACACAAAATTTTAGAATTTCGTTATGAGGATTTTCACAGGAAATATGAAACAGAAAATCGGTTCCCATTGTATTTGCAACGATACAACTCTAAATAAAAAGAATCAACTTTTGAAATTTAAGGAATTTCAAGTATTTTGATACATTATTTCGATGATGCAGTCCAGCACGTTAGCTACTACGCCACGGAGACTCATTCTTAAACATATGACAAACCTCAACGAAATTTTTCGAAGATATCTTTACTGAGACTCTTCTCTTTAAACTTGTTAGATCTTTTGCGTCATACCCAAAACATCCCTTTTTTTCGGGGGGGGAGTCTTACCTCTTTGTAGGGAACACTCCGCACTTTCCAGTCTCCAGAACTGTAGCCTCACCATGAAATAGAGTTTACTGTCATACCCAGGAGACTCCTTTTGGGGTGCTATATTACCCCTCTTCAGGGGATGCAGTCAGCTTGTTCTAAGCCCCACAAAAAGGGCAGAGTAGGTATATTTTGTCATTAACGGACTCATGCCATTTATATATATATATATATATATATATATATATATATATATATACTTAGACGTATATACGATACCAGATCTTTTCGTATGAGCATTTAAAATTGTCGTAGACTCTTGAAAATTCACAATGTTATTGCTATACATCTTATGAGATGACTGACCAATTTTTAATGATTTTAGGTTCAAATGAACAGCTACAGCAGCAATTGGAATACACCCTACTAAAGTCTGATTGTCAAAGCTAGTGAATTTCAAAAATGCAATCTAACACTTTAGAAGAACGATATGCAATAAAATTCTGTTTTAAACTTGGAAAAAAGGCCACAGAAACGTATGGAATGCTTCAGTCTGTTTTTTGAGCATCTTGCATGAATCGATCATCAGTTTTTGAGTGGCACAAGAGATTAAAGGAAGGCAGGGAGCCTGTAAGGGATTATGAGAGGTGTAGGAGGAGTAGGGAAGTCAATACACCAGAGTTGATTGGCCAAAGGGTTAGGTTAGGGTTACTATGTTGAGGTTTTAAGTGAGTTAAGGGAGAGATTCCTTGGGAAGAGGCCAGCACTCTTCAAATTGGGTCAGTGGCATTTCCACTAGGACAATACACCAGTCCACAACTCCATTCTTGTCACAGTTCATTTGACCAAGATAGCATCATGACACTTCATCACCCTCCCTGTAGTTCAGACCTCGCTCCCTGTGACTTTTAGTTATTCCCTAAGCTCAGAGGCTGTCATTATGAGACAACTGAGGAGATGAAAGAGGCTGTGACGAAGGTCATTGACACGCTCACACAAGAGGACTTCCATGGGGCCTTCCAGAAGTTGTTGGAACGGTAGAACAAGTGCATTGCAGTTGGAGGACATTACTTCGAAGGGTACTAGAATTTCATGTGTGTACTATCAATAAATGTGCCCATACGAAAAAAGTCTGGAAACTTATCGTATGCACCTCATGTATATATATAATATATATATATATATATATATATATATATATATATATGTGTGTGTGTGTGTGTGTGTGTGTGTCTGTGTGTGTGTGTGTGCGCGCGCATTGTTTTCGTTGCTGTTAATCTATCTATCTATTTATCTATCTATATGTGTGTCTATATATATATATATATATATATATATATATATATATATATATATATTCATTATATTATCCAAGGAGGAAATCCAAGGTGTAGGAGTATGCAATATGAGTGCTCAATACTTAAAAAAATGAAAATAAAAATAAATAATTTTTTCAAATTCCATTCTTGCCGGAAGTAATATGTTAACATTTAATTATAATTTCGAATATTTCATCTGAAGATGGTTTTTATCAAACTTATAATTTAACTCATAAGAATCTATAAGAAGCGGAAATAAATTTATAATGATACCAAGAAAGTGAACTCTTTTCTTTTGTCTTTATGTAAAAGGTATATATATATATATATATATATATATATATATATATATATATATATAAGTGTGTGTATGTGCGTATGTGTGCGTGTCCTGGATTATCTTCTATCGGTATTAGCTTTAAACAACTCCCCGTTAGATATAATTTGACATTGCATTCTGTTTAAAAGATTTCTTCAAATTATTATAAAATCCCAAATGAGGGGCGGCTACTTTTGATTCCAAATTTGCAAGAAGGAATGTTTGTAAATTGTCTAAATTTCTGAGATGAAGCATGATAATTTTTTCACTTAAAGTATTCGGACTATTACCTAAATCTTCAGTATTACATTTAAAACGTTTCGGCCGATGTGTCCTTCGGCCTTCTTCGGGCTCTTGTCGAACTCGGGAGCACATACCCTTTATTTAATCCACTGGTTTACATCCTTTAACCATGACTGAGTAACAGTGTTAAGATATACTTATTTACCAGTCGTTGAGATTGAACATACAACCTCTAGATGATTTTGCTTAGAAGCGTTTTTCAACCAAACGCCTTTTTCCGTTATGCCATGTGTCCTGTTGGAAGGATGCTTCGGCCGAAACGTTGTGAATATAATAATGAATATAAAGACAAAACTCCGAATGCTCTAAGTGATAAGGAAATGGTAATAAATGTTAATCGTTGAATACTGGATATTGACCCGAGACATTGAAGAAGCATATGTCAGTCTAAATAATATATTCTCGGTATGGAAGTTTAATATGTCAAACCTATTAATAATATATATATATATATATATATATATATATATATATGTGTGTGTGTGTGTGTGTGTGTGTGTGTGAGAGAGAGAGAGAGAGAGAGAGAGAGAGAGTAGTCGGGTAGCAGTCCTTCATTTAAGAATGTTTGATTAAATAATAAAAACACGTTTTGCCTATATAATTTTATCAGAATCCTTTGAAGTTTCCTGACAAATGTTTTGGTTTTAGGTTGGAGTTAGTAGATGAATTTACCGAAATTGTCCCGAGCGCTTTCGGACCATTCATTGGCCATCAGGGGTTGTTAGCATGTCTAAAGATCGTTTTTTAAAAGGGGTGGATTAAACTTATATTCTGATGAGAAATTTCGAAAAATTATAATTGAAAACACCACTATAATAACACACGAAATTAATAAGCAACGTCTACAAATCCAACAAGCCCTACGTATAAAAACAAAAAAAAAAATAGAATTAATAGAATTAACGTTGAAAATGGTGACAATGTTTTGAAATACCTTTAGTCCTTTTTTTCTTTTTAATATTCTATTTCTCTTGATAATTTTCTATTCCCGTTGATAGCGTTCTGTTTTAGATTCGTTCGATGTCATCAGTATCTCATTTTAATCCAACTATCCTCTGTCTTAATTTTTGCAATGTTATAAAAAATTTAAAAACCTTTTTAGAAAACAATCTTTACACTTATAAACAACCCCTGATGATGGACTATGAAAGGTCCGAAAACGCTCGGTAAATTCATCAACCAGCTCCAGCCTAAAACCAAAACACTTGTCAGGAAACTTAAAAGGATCCTTGTAAAATTATATAGACAAAATGTGTCTTAATTATTTAATCAAACATGCTTATATATATGAATGGATGTTTACTCACAACTCCCTAACATTCTCAGCACTGTCAGTTTCACGTATTTAAAAATGTTTTAAATTAGAAGTAATAAGGCAGCCATAGAGATGTAAGTAAATATCTATTCATTCTAAGTTTTATCCTGCTTTACCGGCTGGTTTGAGCACTTTTTTTGATTTATGAAAAAAAACTTTTTTAAAAGATTAGTTTATTCCTATCACTTACGATCTCGTCTTTGCTTCCCCAGACATGCCGGACACTGCTAGAGAAGCAAAGACGAGATCGTAAGTGATGTGCTCCTGTGGACCCCCGCATATGGCCAATCAAAAGCAGGACGACCAGCTCGAACATACATACAGCAGCTATGTGATGATACGGGATGTAACCCCGAAGACCTGCCGAAGGCGATGAATGATAGGGAGACGTGGAGAGGGAGGGTCAGGGATATCCGTGCTAGCCGCACGTCATGATGATGATGATGATTCCTATTGGCATAATAGTTAAAGTGTTCGCCAATGGCTTGGGAGATCTGGAGTTTAATGCCTGGTCGAGTCATACCAAAGACTAAAAAAAATGGAACTTGATACCTCATTGCTTATTACTCGGCATTATAAGGTATGTATCAAGGGTAAAGTGGAGCCGTCCAAGAAAAGGAGTAGCGCCCTCTCTTACAACTTGTAGTAGCTATTGAAATGGGAGCCTTTGGGTCGCCCTCGACAACGGTCAACCAACATATTTATTTATACATATATATAGTCATCCACAGACAGACTGTTTCGTTCTATCTGAACTCTTCAGTGTGACTAGACACGTAGGATGCTCGAAGCCGGGATCGAAACCCATCCAACTTTATGTTAAACTAAGTCTCAGACCGCTCGGCCAACAAGAGTAGCACATTGGCTAAGAGAATTTTTAAGGTATTTATGTAGCAGCAGCAGCAGCGTCTGTTTGTTTACATTTTTATACCCTATCGGCTACCAGAGTGCTCGATTCTTTCGAAGAGCTTTGCATTATGCGAGCGGCGGCCGATAATTCCTTCGCCAGAGTGCTCAACCCCCATGCATACAAAAGGGTTAGATACAGCTATATACACATATATATATGTGTGTGGCAACAATCGTTTGTTAATCTATATTTTGCTAATTACCATAAACAAGGTTTTTTTTTTAATTTCTTGGATCTTTTTTTCGCTTATTTACAATGGACGTAATTATTGTCCAAACATTTTGGAATATGATGCTTTTGGCCATACACCAGTCCATTATTAAAATCAGACATCTTAAAATTTGGAGAGACAAAATACTGATATTGTCTTGAATTCTTATTAAATTGGGTTCTCGAGTTAATCAGAATGTGAGTTCGAATCTTGCAAAGAGCTTATTTCTTATTTCTGATATACATTGTCAACTGATGTCCGATAAAGTGATAGTTTGAACTGTACCATTGAAAAGCAACTAAAACTGAAATAGCAAGAATGCTAATATAGATACTAAGAAAACTACTTAAAAAAAGGTTTGACAATATCTCTCAGTGTTGTTTTTTGTTTTGTTTTGTTTCTGTTTTTGTTTTTGTTTGGTTTTTTTTTTTGTTTGGTTTTTTTGTTTAGTTTTTGGCAGGGGGTCTCTAAAGTTTTCTTGTTCTTTTGAAATACTTCTTTCGTACTTTTCATCAATGCTGCCGTGGCCTCTTTTTTCTTTTTTTCATCACATATAGAGCATTTCTATGTCACCTCTCGAGTGAAAGGCCTTGTGCAACATCAATTTTTAGGTCTCATCTGACTCCCTTTCTTGTCTTTTTTTTAAGAATAAACACGAGAATCTTACAAGGAGTAACTGTCCCAGGTGTTTATTCTTTTGATGCAGCGTTTGGTTTCGAAAAGTTTGCTTGTTCTCTTTTCTTAACTTTTCTTTCAACTCCGTTTGTTTGATAGTGTTCGCTTTTGATTTTCCCAGGTATTTGAAGTTCTCTTTTGTTCCATGTCTTCAGAGGCATTCTTGATTGGGAAATTCTATTCCTTCCGTTGCTTCTCGTTCACATTTTTTTCATATAAGCATGGCACAATTTTCAATCGCAAATTCAATTCCTATATCTTAGCTGCAGATTCTCATCGTTTCTTTGCCAAGTCGGCTGGAGCTGTAGAATACACCGACTGCACCTATGCAGAAGGGTCAGACCCCCCCCTCCTCCTTGCGAGTGTCCTGGATATGACACTAAACAATCTGATGCTGGAGCTTTGGAAATGAAGAGTACCTCTCCATTGCCATCGATCCCAGGTCCACTCTGGCCCGGAGTGGTAGCACCTGATAGGTTTCTATCTACGGGTCAAATAGAACTAAAATGAATAATGCTAAACTGAATTTCTTGAAATAGAACTGTTTTTGACATTGAAACTGTACTTACGTTAAACTGAATTGTTCGAAATAGAACTGTTTAGACATTTAACTGTGTGTAAACAAAAACTATACTTATAATAAACTGAATTGTTTGGAATTATTTGTATAAAAATGGATTCGATATTAAATAACCTACAAAGCTTGATATGCCATAAAACCCAAACAAACAAACAAATGCTGCTACTTAGCCAGGCTAAAATTAGAAAGATTTGGAAAAAGGAAAAAGACATATTACGAAACATTCTTGGTAATTGTTCTTTTTTCCACTTTAATGGGCTTTTTTTCCTTTTTTTTTTTTTTTTCGTCAACTAGCGATCACATCTCTATATTTCTTTGTGTTGTTTGCTTTTGTCTCGGTATTCTCTGTTGATATGTAGCCGATAAGAAGGTCCTTTTTTTAGAACATGATGTACGCTCTACTTAAAGATATTCTAACATCTTTCGACTTTTAAAACTTATACCTTCGAAGAATTTTGTTCTCTTTAAAATGTTAAGAGTTTATTTATTGCGGACTTTTTGTCCTCATCTTGGTAGTTTTTGTGTTGTTTCTTCTTTCACTACGTTTCGGCCAAATTTCACCTCTGGCCTTCTTCAGGTGATTTACCGCGACCTCGGATAGGAATGCTGAGTCTTGTAACCGTACCCCCAGTAATTACTGCCTTCCATAGTTGTTGTCTATCGCACCACGTTTTTGACCAAGTAAACCTCTGGCCGGCTTGGGAAGGAATTGAAACTGCTATCTTCTGACAATGCTCACCTGGAACCGTAGAGACTCAACGCCTCTATCCACTGCGCCACTTAAGAGTTTATTTGTCTAATTTTCAAATTTATCTTGAAGGTGCGTGATGAGTTCTCAACAACATATTTTGTATTTTAATATAACGTCTTGTTATTCTAATTCAAATCTTAAAAAGAAATCATAATAAAACAAGAAAAGTAAAACGATGAAATGATAATACCATTAAAATAAAATCATGATTATTTTACAAGGCAAACGGTGATCTTTTTCTTTCTCTTTGCGGGAGAATCCTCGGGGCGTAGAGACTAACGACATCGTAGTAAGCAAGTCGTGCCATTTCGTTCACTTTCAAACAAATACCTTTGAAAAAGTATGAACCCCCTTATTCTCCCAGCTACCATCAGGTTAAATAGTACCACTACTGTCCTTTGGCATTAAATAACCCACAAAGGTTAATATGCAATTAAACAAAGGAGTCGGATTTGTTTTTGATTAATACTATTTAGCAGAGTTTTAGTCAGACACACATTACACGATGACCTGAATGAGTTTGTTGGGTGCCACCCTTTTTGCATCACCGTTTCGGCGCTGATTTTGTTTTTGGCGTTTGACTGTTTTGGTGCCTATTCAGAATGACTAATAATTTGGAGTAGAAACCAATCTCGTTAACAATAATATTTTTAAAATGGGCAACAAGTATCAACCGACAGGCAGTACAACCGTCAATTAGCATACATTAATTTGTTCTAGGTTTAGGGATTAGTGTTATGGTTTTATCGGTAATGCTCTGAATCAAAAACGTTTGAAATACATTATGACTGATTAGCGCTTTTTTGATACCGTAAAACAGTTTGTGTCCCGTACTCCAATAGAATATTTGCGTGGTTGGGTCTACAACTTTGCGAAGCAGGAAATCTTTAATATTCATTTTACTTATTTGAGTCTAATATAGTTAAAAGAAATAAATCCGATTCTTTTTAATTATAAATATTTCGCAAATCCTTACAGTCTTATCAATCTATTCAAAATATGATAATAGGCACAAAAGCAGATGAGCACCAAAACAGTTCCATGACAAAATGGCAGAGCCAAGACGAACGGGACTCCACAATGAGGTGAATTTTTTAAAAGCATCAATAAGTAAAGTTGGCTACCTTAGTCGAGGGTGACCCGAAGGCTCCCTTTTCAATAGCTACTTCACCAAAGTGTAAGGGAGAGCGCAACTCCATTCCCATGATTGCTCCACTTTACCCTTGATCCTCATCTTATAGTTCTAAGTGTTTAGTAAAGCGGTATCAAGAACCATTTTTTTTAGTCTTTGGTATGACTCGACCTGGGATTGAACGCCGATCTCCCGGACCATTGGCGAACACTCTTCTCATTTGGCCAATGGCCCGGTATATAAAGTATCAATACTAAATCAATATTCAACTAGACAAAAATAAAGAATATCAATTTGCTTGAAAATAGTGCCCTTGACATTCAACACACATATTCCAGTATGTTTTCTATGGGTCAAAGCACCTCTGAAACGTCTCTTTTGATTTGGTATGAAGCCGCGCCATTGTATTTCTTTTAATGTTTTCCACATCCGCAAATCTTACTCTGGAGATAAATGTTGAGTATGAGGAGAAAAAGTCATACGAACTAGATCTGGTGAGTAGAAAAAGTGGTGAACTTACACCACCCCATGTTTCACCAAAAAATTCCCCTTCCAAAAGTATCGAGACTTGCTACATAATCTTTTCTTTTTAAATTGATACCAACTCATCAACACAGTAGTCCAGACATCATTACTTTATTGAATTATAAATATATATACGAGGGTGAGTCAAAATGTAATGCCTTTTTCTTTAGTATAAGAATAATTTTCGACTATTTCTTACAAACGATAATGTCCTCCTTCGGCATGACAATGCTCGACAACATACAAGCATCAGGACAAGGGAGACAATCACCTCATTCGGGTGGACAACTTTGCTACATCCTCCATACTCACCAGATTTATCGCCTTTAGACTATCGTCTCTTCAGTTTCATAAAAGAGGCTTTAAGAGGCAAAAATTGTGCCAGAGATTAGGAAGTGAAAACTGCAGTGATAAAATGGCTCAAAGGATAGTGAATAGAATTTTACAAGGCAGAGATACATGTTCTCATCAAAAGAAGGAATATTGCTACAGAGAGAAACGGTGATAATGTTGAGCAGTAGGGATGTGATCCACAGAGTACCAGTTTCATTTTGAAGTATGATACATATTCCAGTGTCTGTAATTATTCCTGAACAAAAAAGGCATTACCTTTTTTTTTTTATTAACCCTTGTTTAAATATATATATGTGGGGGTGCATATGTATATATATAAACACTCATGCTGCCGTAGACAAAAAGAAGCTTTTTGATCAACAATGCCTTTATTAAATTAGGACACTAAAGCCAGACATGGTTTTTATTTATTTATTCATTTATTTATTTTATTATCATTGTTATTCTTATTATCTAATAATTTTCAGGGAGGGTCGGTTTCTTACAATCCTTCCCTAAATCTTAAACCAAGACCTAGGGTAAGAGAATATTGTAATTATATTTATTCTATGTTGATTTTTGTTTTGCTTTTGTTTTTCTGTTGTTTTTTTGGTTGATATTTTTCTGTCTTATTAATATTACTCTCCTAAGTAGATGAGCTGTTCAGCAAAGTGCAGTGTTTGTATTTCATATTGGCTGGGGCTGCCATCTCTTGTTAATCTGTCCCTTTCTTGATCATACCCCGGACTTCAACAATAACATTCTATTTTCAGGTATTTGTGTCTACTTATCTTATTTTATTTCCTCACTGATAAGTTATCGGTTTGCACTAATATATCACTTCGAAAGCATTTTTTTGTTTGTTTTTGTTTGTTGTTGTTGTTGTTGTTGTTGCTTTGTTTGTTTTTGTTTTTTTAGTCTTTAACCACTATATCTTGTCGATTACTGTCCCAAGATAAAAAATACACTTCTCTCTCCTAGTTAGGCTTAATTTCACACCAGCACTCACACATTCCTAATTTATTTTTTACTTTAAGATACACACAGAGACCTCTCTCTAGATTGGCTAGGACTTTTCTTTTGGGAAAAGACTTTTTTGTGGTTGGCATACATTTCATTCATTCTTGTGTACTTTTTGTGTTACAATATATAAAACATTGTTATGTTTAAATATCGGGATCTTTATTGCATTCAATTTCACTTATTTTGTAACCCTATTTTATCATGTATATTTCGTATACATACAAAACAGATAAACGAAAATATCTGGTTGATTACTCTTTATTTTTCTATCAGTTTGGATAGCAGAGTCCCAGAGAATAGGAGTTCTTTTTGCTTCTGTTATTAGTTCTGGTTCGTGTTCATACCATTTTCAGAATCCACGATACCATAGTATTTATCATTATTTTGCTTCATGCGTGTTTTTCCAAAAACGTTAGCTGGTGGTCTTTCACTGGAGTTTGAGTTCCACAAAGTCACCTCAGACCTCCAGGACTCTCCTGACTATTCAAGCCGATCTTAGCTATGCTGTAGTCTGGTTGGTTGGTTGGTGTTTTGTGACATATCAACTCTTGTGGGTTATTTAACACCAAATCCTGTTTTCCGCATTTGTTTGCACGGTTAAATGATTTCAAGTATTCCAATCTAACACTAATAATTCTATCTATTATCAATCATTCGTTTGTACACAGTTAAATGGTTTCAAATAGTATTGCTATTTAACATTAGCAATTCTATTAATCCCGTTTCCCTATGTAATATAGATGATTTACACACTGCCGTATGATTTCAAATAACTACTGTATTCGACGGCATATAAGACGCACAGGTGTAAAAGACGCACCCCAATTTCAGCAGGGCAAATCAAGAAAAACTTTTAGCGAAACAAAGTACTAATAGGAAATGTGATGAAATTAATATAAAGAATATTATCAATGCTAACACTTTTAATCTGCATAATAGCCTTTTAAATAATGACAAAAAGTATATGAAAGTTATTTTGATGTCTAAGCTAACAGAAGTTGCCAGGTAGCTAATTTCGGCCAACTATCGCGAATTTTAAACCTACATATGGCATATAAGACGCAGGGAAATTTTAAAAGATTTTTAGTAAAAAAAAGGGCGCCTTATATGTCATCAAATACGGTAGTAATAATAATAATAATAATAATAATAATAATAACTATCTGTAAATGATTGAACAGTTCTATTTGATCCATAGATGGGACTCTAACAGGTACTAACCCTTCGGTTCAGAGTGAACCTGGGAGTAATGACAATGAAAGAGTTCTCCACATTCCCCAAAGCACCAGGACTGGAGCCTCACCATCAGATGCAGTTTAGTGTCATACCAAGAACACTAATTCTATTGGACCCATAGATGAGATCCTAACTGGCACTAATCCTTTGGTTCAGAGTGGACCTGGGAGTTATGGCAATGAAGGAGTTCTCCACATTCCCCAAAGCACCAGAACTGGAGCCTCACCATCAGATGCAGTTTAGTGTCATACCAAGAACACTAATTCTATTGGACCCATAGATGAGATCCTAACTGGCACTAATCCTTCGGTTCAGAGTGGACCTGGGAGTTATGGCAATGAAGGAGTTCGCCACATTTCCCAAAGCTCCTGGACTGGAGCCTCGTCATATTATTATTATCATTATTATTCATTGAGAATAATTTCTCACTAGTTTTAACTGGGGTTTCTTAACTAGATTCAAAGTGACAGCAAGTCTCCAAGATGTCCAAGACTCTTCTTAGAATTCTAGCATATTTTAGCACTTCTATAGTCTAGACGTTCTCCATTCTTCCTCTAATCTCCAATTCCCCATGTTTCTGTTCCAGGCCTTTGGGGGCCATTCCAAAGGCTCCAACAACGATTAGTATCACCGACGTTATCATTTTCCACAGTTTTTTCTGCTCTCTGGCAAGATCTTTCAATTTGTTTATATTTTTGCCTTGTCTTATTTTCATTCTGTGATCTGCTGGAATGGTAAAATCGGCTAGAAAACAAGTTTCTTGGCAAAATGGTTAGAGTATTCGCCAATGGCCCGGGAGACCTTGGTTCAATTGCCAGGTCGAGTCATACCAAAGACTCAAAAAATGGTACTTGATCCCTCCTTGCTTAACACTCAACATTATAAGGTAAGGATCAAGCGTAAAGTGGAGCAATCTAAGGAAAGTAGCGCCCTCCCCTACACTTTGGGGGGTGTCCTTGTGGTGTAATAGTTAAAACGATGAACTGCGGAATCGTAGTAAGCGAGTTCGTACTCCAGTCTCGCTATTGCGTTCACTTTCGGGCAAATACCCTTGGGAAAGGTGTGAACCTCCTTATCCTCCCAGCTATGGGTTAAATAGTACCACTACTGTTCTAAGAGAATGGCTTTGGCATTAAATAACCTACAAAAGTTGATATGCCATTAAACAAAGAAACCAAACCAAACCAAATCTACACCTTGGAGGCACCTCTGGTGGTGTAATGGTTAGCAAGCTCGACTAGCAAACCTACACGAGTGAGTTCGAGTCTCATTGGGTGCCCCTTTCATATGGCCTTGTGCCACATCTAAGCAAAAAGCTTAGTAAATTTCCAAATCTACACCTTGGTGTAGTAGCTATCGAAAAGGGAGCCTTCGGGTCACTCTCGACTACGGTCGCCAACTTTACTTATTTAAACCTACGTCTGATCTCCTTGTCAGGATTTGATGGTATTTTTGAAGTTTATTTTCACTGAAAAGGTAATGGCATTATGTGTCACTTTATTTACCAAGTCTGAGACAAGAACACGATGAAACATTTATACCAAGTATGTTTTATAGGTACACCTGTGAGGAAAGACTATGTAGCACTAAGAGTTTTAGCAACTTTGTAAAAAGTGAGTTTACTGGGCAAGGTGATAACAGAAGCATTAATAAATGGTTACGAATGAAAATTACCAAATATTTTTGTTAGAGAGAGCGGGTGGAGAGAGATATTACGACGCAGAGTCCTTTTTATGCGGTGTACATCTGCTTTGAACTCAGAGTTTTCCTTCTGCTGCTATGCCAAGATTAAAGAGCCTAGTCTGCCCTACTAAATAATACTGGAATCATACACAGATACTTATCCTATTTACTAACCCCTCCGCTCGGGCAGGATATGACACAAGGTCACTTTTTAATCGGAGTTTAACAGGTTTTGAATACAGAGTTTTCCTTCTCCTAGACTAGTTGCCTCACCAAGGCTGAAGAACCCAGTCTGTCCTACTATTTACCCATAGGTGGAGGGAGAATTATTGGATTCATACCTTTCCCAAGGGGATTAGTGAAATGCAATCATTCTCGTCCAGGATTTGAACTCGAGTCGCCGTGTTCATTTCCTATGACGATAACCATTACACCAGAGGGCACCTTCTATATACACACACAGATACTTATTCCCTTCCCCCAACATAGTGCTGAAATGTTTAAAATAGACAGACAAACAGACAGATAGGAGGCGTTCTTGGTGAAACCATTATCGTCGAGGACTCGGCGACCCGAGTTCAAATCCTCGACGTGGCTTTTTTTTTTTTTTTTTTTTTGGCATCTTCACATACCGCTAATACTTTTTTATGAAAGGTATGAATCCATTTATTCTCCTCCAGCTATGGAGGATAAATAGCTGAGCAGACTGGGCTCTTTAAGGTCGATAAGGCAACTGATCTAGGAGGAGGAAAACAGAATTCAAATCAGCTGTACTCACCTTTAAAAAGTGATCCTGTACTGTATTCTGCTGGTGATGGTGATGTTGAGAAAATGCATAGATAAACAGAGAGATTGGGAAAAACTGGAATAGATAGATAGATAGATAGATAGATAGATAATAAAGAGGTTTAGATAGATAGATAGATAGATAGATAGATAGGTATATAGATAGATAGATAGATAGATAATAAAGAGGTTTAGATAGATAGATAGATAGATAGATAGATAGATATTATGCAAAATAAACCCTTTCATGAAGATACCTAATGCTTTCGAAAACGTTTCAAGCAAACTCGTATTTCTTTTAAATAGATGTCTAAAATACTTACCCAGAGAAGAATAACTGTTTCAGAGTAAGCCATTGGGTACAATTCCGGACAAAAGTTTTTGAATACAAGGGAAATTTTCCTAAGCTTGAAAATGGCTCTGACCACAATACATCGTCTAATGATTCGGCGTGTATTTTAGTTTAGTATGTGTGTATTTATGTGACAGTGTTTGCTGCTTCTCTGTGTGTGCGTGTATCTTGTGTGTATGCATGTGTGTGCACATATGTTTTGAAGCGTTTGTCTAGTCCCAAACGATGTAACGTGGTAGGAATAATACTAACCAACAGTAAACTCAACGAGAGATAAAGAACAGCAATAAGAGAGAGAGGGGATATAGATGAGGAGAATGAGGAGAGAAAGAAAATGTGTGGAAAAAGAGGTGGGGGAAATGATGTGTGGTAAGAGTTGTAAAGAAAAAGAGAGAGGGAGGGGTAGGAGGGAGAAAGGGTAGTCACGGAAGAAAAAGGCACAAGGTAAGAGAAGTTAAAGAGGAGAATTTCTGAGGGGCAAGTTGGAAAGAGAAAGGTGGAGGAGAATGAGGAGAGAAAGAAAATGGGTAGAGAAGGAAGGGGGAATGTATTGACGGTTGGGAAGAGTTGTAATTAAAAAGAGGGAGAGTGAGTTAGAGAAGAGGAATGATAAGAGTAGCTTGAGAAGGGTGAATTTTTGAGGGACGAGTTGGAAAGAAGAAGGTGGAGGAGAGGATTGAGGGTGTAGGGAGAGGTGGTATTTATACTAGATCCTTGGTAACATATGTTCGACGATTGATCCGAATGATCCGAAAGAAGAAATGTAAATAAAAGTTGCGGTTTCAAAAACAATTTTTAAAATTATGTCAGGTAGATAGCCTGAGACTGAGACAGACTTACGTATTACTTTGCTAGAATAAAAGAGACTATTTCCTTTAAATTTTAGGTAGACTATTTAAACAATTTTTTAGCCCTGTCAGCTAATGTTAAAGAATACACCGTCTGCATCTCTGCAGAGGGGTAGGACTCTCCCGACGAGTGACCTGATATGACATTAAACAATCTGATGATGAGGCTCCAGTAATGCTGGAACACTGGGGAACTTAGTATCCCTTCATTCCCATTACTCTCAGGTCCACTCTGGACCAGAGTAGTAGCACTTGAATAGGGTCCTCTCTATGGGTCAAATAGAATTGTTTCACATTTAAACTGTGTACTTATGCTAAACTGAATTGTTTGAAATAGAACTATTTGATCATTTAACTGGGTGGAAACAAATGACTAATGTTTAAGTGAATTGTTAGTGATACATAGCAATACTTGGAACTATTTAACTTTGTTGACTTATGCTAAATTGAATTGTTAGAAATAAAACTGTTTGATCATTGAACTGGGTGTAAACGAATGCGTGTTGTTTGACTTGTTAGTCTTGTTAGTTTGAAACAATTTAACTTTGTTGACTTATATTTACAAATCATATATATCTAATATATATGTATAAACCGGATGTAGCATTAAATAACCAAGAATGGTTGATAGGCCATAAAACAAAACCAAACATAACCCTTTTTATAACAACTTTCTAGCCATCTTATCACTGCCGATTTTTATCACAAAATCTTTTTTAGGTTAAAAATGTAATTTCTAGATCCCCCATCATTACCATCATTATCAAGTGGTGCTGACTCTACGAAGGTCTCTCTCTCTCTCTCTCTCTCTCTCTCTCTCTCTCTCTCTCTCTCTCTGCAAATCTAGACTACATCAAGTGTCCGCACAGAGCTGATGTATGTAAGTCCTTGCTGGTCGGCCAATATTGGCACGTCCACGTGTCGGAGTCCCACAGAGATCGTCGCTTATGAGGTCGTCCTTACTTCACTAGCAATGCCCCGGATGTCTTGTTCATCTTACTTGAATGGTTTGTGAGGTGGAGGGGGGTAAGTGGCCGTAAAGCTGCTGTTTGTTTGTTTGTTTGGGTTTTATGGCATATCAACATTTGCATTTTTATACAAATAACCAGTTCTATTTCTAAAAATTCAGTTTAGCATTGGTACACAGTTCAATTGTCAAAAATATTTATATTTCAAGCAATTCAGTTTAGTCAAACCGTTCTAATTCAAAACATTCAGTTTAGTATAAGTATAGTTTTTGTCCACCGAGTTAAATGTAAAACAGTTCTATTTCAAACAATTCAGCTTATCGTAAGTACAGTTTCAATGTCAAAAACAGTTCTTTTTCAAGTAACTCAATTGAATATAAGTACGCTGTTTAGTTCTATTTAACCCATAGATAGGGCCCTATCATGTTTACCAATCCCTCCGCTCCGGCAGGATATGACACAAGGTCAATTTTTTTAAGCGGAGTTTAACAAGTTTTAATTCAGAGTATTCCTTCTCCTAGACTAGTTGCCTTACCAAGGCTGAAGAATCCAGTCTGTCCTACTATTTACTCATAGCCGGAGGGAGAATAATTGGATTCATACCTTTCACAAGGGTATTAGTGCTATGTGAAAGGCAATCAGTCTCGTCCAGGATTTGAACTCGTGTCGCCGTGTCCATTTCCTCTGACGATAGCCATTACACCACGGGCACCTCCATTATAGATAGGGCCCTATCAGGTGCTACTGTTTCGGGGCACAATGGACTTGGCAGCAATGGCAATGAACGGGTGCTCCGCATTCCCCAAAGCACCAGCGTCACTGGAACCTCACCATCAAACTGTTTAGTGTCATATCCACGACACTCTTTGGGGGAGTCTTACCCCCTCTGCAGAGGCGCAGTCGGTGTATTCTACAGCCCCAGCTGACTGGGTTGAGCTATTTGATAAAAATGGCGTCCCGAATCAGAAATGAAATAGTAACGGTCTGATCCTTAGTCAATTTGATGTCATGCGCAAGACACTGAGGAAATAGTGATTGTTTAATCAACGTGGTTTCCGTGACCTTATTTGTTAAGACAACGTCCCCGAAAGATGGTGTTGAAAGCTTGATGGTAGATGCTAGCATCTTTATTGTTGTATTCACAACGTTTCGGTTGATGCGTCCTTCGATACTCTTCAGTTGTTTCTTGTCGAACTCGAGAGCATAAACAGATCTTCGAACTGAACCCTTTATTCAATCCTTTATTAACAATAAAATAAAAATAGTCCAAGTACTCTAAACGATGAAAATCATCAAGTTTCATCTCAGAATTTTAGAAAATAATATTCAATCCGATATAATACATCAATGGACACAATCAGAAAGACTAAATTAAAAATTGGCACAAAAGACAAACCACCTTACATTCCAAAAGAGATGCCGAGATCTCAAGCTAGGTCCACAAGGCTTAACATTGAAACTACCGGTTAATTCCAAGAGCGCACAACGGGTCGCAAAAAGAGAAAAGCATGAGCTGGTTCAAAATAGAATGCTCAAGAATATCGTAATGTCAATTACGGTCTAAAATCTCAATCAAGCTTACCCCATTCCTAGAAAGAATATCACTGATTGAACACAAAACCCTGATGATCAAGATGATAGTCCGAATACATTAAATCATTAAAAAAATCTTCGGCTTCCATATGTTCCCACTTGGTATGGCAGCAAGTCGAAGAGAAGAAAAACTATAAATTCAAAAACAGAATGGCTAAGGTTAGTGACTCTACCCCATAAAAACCTACTTGCAATGAAACTTGCCCAGTCGGCTGGGGCTGTAGAATACACCGACTGCTTCTCTGCCGAGGGGTAAGACCCCCCCCCCAACGAGTGTCCTGGATATAACACTAAACAATCTGATGGTGAGGTTCCAGCAATGCTGGAGCTTTGGGGAATACGGAGTACCCCTTTATTGCCATCGCTCCCAGGTCCACTCTGGCCCGGAGTGGTAGCACCTGATAGGGCCCTATCTATTCTTTTGCTAAAATAAATTGTTTGAGTAAACTGAATAGATTGAAATAGAAATGTTTTTGACAATTTAAACTGCGCGCTTATGCTTAACTGAATTATTTGAAATAGAACTGTTTCGACATTAAAATCGTATTTACACTTAACTGAATTGTTACATATAACTTCTTGAATAGTTTGAAATAAATGTTTTTGACAAACTGAAATTCTAAACTGAATTGTTTTAAATAAAACAGATTATTTACATAAAAATGGATTTGGCGTTAAATAACCTACAAAGGTTGATATGCCATAAAACCCACCAAACCAAACAAAACCTTGCAATGAAACCGCAGTGTCATTGTGTCCCAATTCCTTTAAAAGAGTGAGGCATTGTTAAAGCGTATGGTTGCAAGAGACAACGGACGAGATAAGGGGTTCTGATTTCGTTCATTTTAAATAAACAGAAGTCGATAGATTTAGAAAAGATACTGGCTTTCTTCTTCCACCAGATAGCAGCCAGAAGTCAAGTGAGTATAAGTCTATTCTTGGCCGAGTGGCTTGGTTGTGTGAGGCATAATTCGGTGTGGGTTGGTAGACTGTCAGCGGTCTTTGATCTTGTCCGAAATGTGAAGCATGAAAATTCCCTCTGATACTAGTCCCGGTGTCAACCGCCTTTCCTGACTTTTTATTGACCATTTTATAGCTGTGTTTGGGATCGAAATCGGCTCCAAAAAACATTAAGGTGAAAGTTTATGATTGGTTGAAAAAGAACTTTTTTTTTTAATTGTCTGTTAATTTAGTTTTTCAATTGGAAGCTTCGTGGAGCCTCCATGAGCAGAGATATGTTTTATTCATTATGTTGCCAATTAATATCGGGTCAACATCTGGTTGGTGTTAGATTCCTTCAACCTGATATATGTTTGTTGGATTCTCTTCCCAACAGTTGACAGGAAAGAGTCAGTTGGCTGAGAGACGCGACGAGGTAAAAACACTCAGTTGAAGACCAGCTACAGCAATTTGAAGACAACCGAAAGTAGCGGCCCCCATTTTGGGTTGAACTTCGAAAAGGGCTCTCACACCAGACATGAAGCTATGGAGACGAAACTAGTGAACAAGTATGTTAAAACTACAAAAGAAAACCAGAAATAAATTCAAGGTCTGTCTCTGCTCTCTTTCTCCTCATGACACGTTGTTTCTCTTTGTCCAGCTAACACGGTCGACTCAGTTTTCATACTCTGTTTCTCTCTCCTGACGACTACTAAAAAAGAGCAGTAGTGAACTTTTGTGTTAGTGGATCAGGACAGGGTTTTTTTTGTGTGTGTTCATCACTTTTTCCCACGGCAAGGGTCCGACTAACACTTAAAACGTAGCGCTACACGCATAAACCCGTTCGCCACGTGGTGGTACAAATGGCTATGTATTGTAGTAGTAGTTGTATTAGTAATAGTATAAATGTTTTTTAGGATTGCACCGGCACAAACTTCCATTTGAACCTCGTAGCATTGCAAACGTCTGTTTGTGCCGTCTGATGTTACAACCCTTTTCAATAGCTGCTTCACCAAAGTGTAAGGGAGGGTGCAACTCCATTCCCATGATTGCTCTACTTTACCCTTGATCCTCACCTTATAGTGCTGAGTGCTTAGCAAGGTGGTATTAAGTACCATTTTTTAGTCTTTGGTATGACTCGACCTGGGATTAAACCCCGATCTCCCAGACCATTGGCGAACACTCAACTCATTAGTCCAATGAGCTGACTTTTGTCTACGGCAGCATGAGTATGTATATATATACACTTAAAACGTAGCGCTACAAACATAAACCCGTTCGCCACGTGGTGGTACAAATGGCTCTGTATAGTAGCAGTAGTAGTTGTAGTAATAGTACAAATGTTTTTTAGGATTGCACCCGCACAAACTTCCATTTGAACCCCGTAGCATTGCAAACGTCTGTTTGTACCGTACGATGTTACAACCGCACATTTGGTGTGTAACGGTACAACGTCCAATTTGGTATATTTACGGTACAACCTTCTATTTGAGATCCTTAGTGGTACAAACGGTATTAAAGACGGAAGGGAAAAGACAAGGATCCCTTTAGACTCAAACTTTATTTTGTGTTTTACAATTATTCTCTGGAGTAAAATGTTTTCCTGGTCCAGTGAAAATATTCACGTCTCCTCCCAGACAAGGCGTTGAAGTATATTGTAAAATCATATTCAGCAATAACAAGTTTGATGATTCGTCGTGTGTTCAGTGAGTATGTTTAGCCTAGGCTGCTACTAGGATAAAACGTAGCTCACCACTAGGAATTGGGATCCAGTCAACGTGCACGCTCCCCACCAACAGCCGAAATAAAAAGGGCTGTCTAGTCGAGGTGATAAAAACTTCCTGAGAGAGAATTTCTCTTTGGCGCCAGGTGAGCCCCTCATTTTAGGCATGCGCCTATTTCGCTTCCTGTCAGAGGCTTCTTACATTTTTTTATTTATCTTTGTTGCATACTCATATACATATACATCTGCATGCAGAAACATAACGGCGTAATGAAGACGAGCAACACAGTTCCCAGAAAAATATACCTCTCACTTTATTTGAAAGGGTTGTGTGTGAGAGGGAGTTGGAGACCGAACAGAACTGCAACATATAGACCCCCACTCTATTGGCCATAACTGCGTTTCTTTCCCGTTCTCCAGGGCTGCTCAACCGAGGGCCTGGGGACCCAACCTCTCTGGGACATGTTCCTCATTCCAGCATCTTCTCTCCAACTGCAACTGCTCAATCGGGCCCTGAGGGCCCCCTCTGCTGGGTGCTGGCTTTCTCTACCGCATCTGATCTCCAACTGATCTGATCTCCAACTGATTGAATTTCCTGTGCACTGAGTTATATAATAGTTCAACACCCACCTTCTTTTTGTGGGCGTCACAATTTCGCACTCATTCAACCCGTCCATGGTCAAGGTTATAATATCCTGATATTCCTCGACCAGATGCACCTGTTATTTACACAGGTGCATTTCCTATTTTGACAGTACGGCCGGGTCGGAGGTCAATATACAACATCTTTAATCCCCCAAAATCTTTTCTAGTGTTTGTATTTACAACTAACCTCCAAGTGTAACTTTAAAATTTTTTTCTCACAAATTCGAAAATGTCTGTACCATTGAATTACAATAACTTCTATTTGCGTAATCAAATTATTTATACGGAGGGAGTTGTCATGGCGTAGCGGTTAAAGTGCTGGACTGCAGCCTCGAGGTAAGTGAGTTCGAACTCCAGTGGCACTATTACGTTCACTTTCGGATCAATACCATTGGGAAAATTGCTTTGGTTTGATTTTATGGCATATCAAATATTGTAGTTATTTATGCCAAATCTATTTTTATACATATAAACAGTTCCATTTCAAACAATTGAGTTAAGCATGAGTACAGAGTTTCAATGTCAAAAACAGGTCTTTTTCAAACAATTCAGTTCATCATAAGTACAGTTTTTTGTTTACACACAATTAAATGTCAAAACAGCCCCATTTCAAACAATTGAGTTTAGCATGAGTACAGAGTTTCAATGTCAAAAACAGTTCTTTTTCAAACAATTCAGTTTATCATAAGTACTGTTTTTCGTTTACAGACAACTAAATGTCAAAACAGTTCTATTTCAAACAAATGAGTTTAGCATAAGTACACTGTTTCAATGTCAAAAACAGTTCTATAAACATAAATAACCACTTATATTTTCAACATTCCACTGTAATCATTTTTTAATTGCATTTTTATTTGTCTGTGTGAAAATTATTAGTATTGGATAGGAATAAATGAAACCTTAAACAGTGTGCAAACAAATGATTATAATTATAATTATTTTAGCGTTAGATAGGAATACTTAAATCAGCAAAAACTGTATGCAAATTATTTGTATAAAGAATAGTTTCTTGAAGATATAATTGTTTTTAGTAGTAGTAGTAGTAGTAGTAGTAGTAGTAGTAGTAGTAGTAGTAGTAGTAGTAGTAGTAGTTGCTTGAAAGTATATAATTGCTTACAAATTATTATCGTTAAAAAAGGAATACTTGAAAGCTTACAGCCCAGTCGGCTGGGGCTGTAGAATGCACTGACTGCATCTCTGCCGAGAGGAAAAACTCTCCAAACAAGTGCCCTGTTTATGACACTTAACAATCTGATGGTTTGTCTCCAGTTATGCTGGAGCTTTGGGAAATGGGAAATGGGAGGTACCTCTTCATTGACATTGCACCCAGGTCCACTCTGTCCCAGAGCAATAGCATCTGATAGGGTCCTATCTATTGGTCAATTAGAACTGCTTCATATTTACACTGAGTGCAAACAAATGACTGGCATTGAATTGAATTGTTTGAAATAGAGCTGTTTAACTGTGTGGAAACAAATGACTGATGTTCAAGTGAAATGCTAATGATACATAACAATACATGGAACCATTTAAATTTGTTAACTTATGCTAAACTGAGTTGTTGACAATAGAACTGTCAGATCATTTAACTCTGTGTAAACAAATAACATGTTTAATCAAATGGTTAATGATAGATTGCTATACTTGGAACTGTTTAAATTTCTTTACTTAGGTTTACAAATTATATATATATATATATATGGTCGAATCGGCTAAGGCAGCAGAATACACCAACTGCATCTCTGCAGAGGGATAAGATTCCCCAACGTGTGTCGTGGATATGACACTAAACTATCTGATGGCAAGGCTTCAGTTGTCATCGCTACCCAGAATGGCAGTACCTGATAGGGTCTTATTCATGGATTAAATGGAACAAAACAGTGTACTTATGCTAAACCAAATTGTTTGAAATATAACTGTTTTGGCATTTAACTGTGTGCAAACAAAAAATGTACTTATACTGAACTGAATTGTTTGAAATAGAACTGTTTATATGTATAAAAAGGATTTGGCATTAAATGACCTGCAATGGTTGATATGCCATAAAACTGAACCAAACCAAACCAAATTATACATATCTAACATATATATGTATAAACCACATTTGGCATTAAATAACATACAATGATTGATATGCCATAAAACCAAATCAAACCAAATTATCATCATCATCATCATCATCATCATGTCGTGCTGGTAGCACGGATATCCCTGACCCTCTCTCGCCACTTTTCCCTATTGTTTATCACCTCAGGCAGGTCTTCTGGACAACATCCCGTATCCTCACATAGTTGCTGAATGTATGTTCGTGCTGGTTATCCTGCTTTTGCACGGCAATGTGTGGGGGTCCACAAGAGTACATCACTTATGAGTTCGTCCCTGCTTCTCCAGCAGTGGTTTCGCTGCTGGAGAAACCAAATTATACATATCTAACATATATGTATAAACCGCATTTACATTTAATAACATACAATGATTAATATGCAATAAAACCAAACCAAGCACCAGCATTAAAAGCATATAACTATGCAAATATGATGTAATTAATTTGGCATAGTTATTTTAAATCATATAATTGAACATAAATTATTTGATAGAAATACTTGAAACCATACGATCGCGTCTCGGCTTTTTGGCTTGGCCATCTGGCATTCGTGCCGGATGGGCGATCGAAATCAAGAGCAGATTCGGGGCCGAATAGGCCCCCAGCTTCGGCAGGGCAACCTTCGGGTGGGCGAGCTGCTTTTCAGACCCCTTGTATAGCACTAGATCTCACGGTCTAGTTCAAGCTATATGCGGGCATACGTGCCCGGACCTAGATTTAGGTTCGTGATACTGCTTGATTCATTAGACCCACATTGCACTTAGTGGGTCAATGACTAGCAGGGTTCGAATCTCGGCTCGTTCCCGACCTTCCCCTCCCCTTTATCCCCACTTTAATCGGCCTTCGGGCGTTTGACCTTGTGTCAAGTCCTGTCTGGTGGGAGACAGCGACCAATAAATACTTGAAACCATACAAATTTGTACAAATAAATGATCATAGAAAAACAAACCTACTGAAAATATAGTTATTACGATTAAATATATACAAATAAATTGAATTTTAGTGTTCAATAACCCATAAGTTAGTTGATATGTTATTAAACAAATAAACGAAACCTTTTATTCAAAATATAACACCAGTAATTACTAAACAGTAAATCCAGCAGTGCAAGCGAAGTAATTCTCATAGTTAAATATTAGAGTTATTTCCCTTGTATTCAAATTTTGGTGTAAATTAGATCATTTCAACTGAAGGGCTTGAAAGAATTCAACTGGAGTCTTTTCAAGTGAACGCCTTTTGACCTATGTAAGTAAAGTTAGCGACCATAGTCGAAGGTGACCTGAAGGCTCCTTTTCAATATCTACAATAACGAGATGTAGGGGTAAGCACTACTCCTTTCCCTTGATTGTTCCACTTTACTCTTGACACGCACCTCATAATGCTGAGTGTTAAGCAAGGAGGCATCAAGTATCATTTTTGAGTCTTTGGTATGACTCGACCTGAAATTGAACCCCGGCCACTATATATATATATATATATATATATATATATCAACTCCTCCAAACGAACAGGATACGACACAAGGTCAATTTTTATGAAGTTTTAACAGAATTTTTCTTCTACACTGACGGCCATGCCAAAGTTAAAGAGCCCAATCTGCTCTACTATTTACTCCTAGCTAGACGTAGGACAGTTGGATTCATGCCTTCTCCCATGGTATTGCCTATACGTGATGCAAACAGCCTCATCCAGTAATTGAATACAGGCAATAACTGTAACCATTACACAACGAGCGCCTCCATATTTAGAAAAAAATTTAAAGAAGACTTGTTAGTAATTTCCAATAATAAACAAATTAGCAGCAATACTTATCACAAAGAAAAATCATCATTTCTTACTGATCAGAAAGAAGGGAAAATTAACTAGTAAAAATGTAAATAAATTTGTATAAATGCGTGATTAGATTATTTACAGGGAGGGGGAGTTCTAGTGGCGTAATGGCTAATGTGCAGACCTGCGTCATTATAGTGAGCGAGTTTGAATTCCAGTTACGCTAAGTTCTTTTTCGGGCTTATATCCTTATGAAAGGGATAAAAGCCCTAATCCCCTCCAGCTATGGGTTAAATATTATCACTATTGTTCTTTAACAAGGATGGTTTGAGCATTAAATAACCCTCTGTGAGGGGTGATGAGAGGTGTTGGAGGAGTAAGGAAGTCAATACACCAGAGTTGATTGGCCAAAGGGTTAGGGTTAATATGTTGAGGTTTTAAAGGAGTTCAGGAAAAGATTCCAAGGGAAGAGGCCAGCACTCTTCAAATCGAGTCAATGGTATTTCCACCAGGACAATGCACCAGTCCACAACTCCATCTTTGTCACAAACTATTTGACCAAGATGAGCATCAAGATAGTTCCTCAGCCTCCCTATAGTCCAGACCTTGCTCCCCGTGACTTTTGGTTATTCCCTAAGCTCAGAGGCTGTCGATATGAGAACATTGAGGAGATGAAAGAGGCTGTGACGAAGGTCATGGACACGCTCACACAAGAGGACTTCCATGGGGCCTTTCAGAAGTTGCTGAAACGGTACAAGTGCATTGCAGCTGGAGGAGATTACTTCGAAGGGGACTAGAGTTTCATGTATGTACTATCAATAAAAGTGCCTGTACGAAAAACGTCTGGAAACTAATTCAATGATCCTCGTATATTATTTTTTTATCATATTTTCGTTTATCTTTTTTGTATGTATACGAAATATACATGATAAAATAGGGTTACAGAATAAATGAAAATGAATGCAATAAAGATCCAGTATATTAAACAAAACAATGTTTTATGTATTATAAACAGATTGCGTGGGTGAGGTTGAAGTTCAAGCCAGCTAAATCGTGATAGTTCGTCATAAAGAAAGGGAAAACGGTGGATAACTTCCGTTTTTCACTAACAGGGACAACGATCCCCACCTTGTCGGACTGTCCCGTGAAGATCCTGGGAAAGATTTTCAACAGTACATTGAGAGACACCAATGCTGTCCGAGCCGCGGTAGGCGATCTGGAGTTATGGCTAGTCAGAATAGACAAATCCGAACTCTCGGAATGTTTTAAAGCGTGTAATTACCAGCACGTTGTACTCCTCAGGATTCTGTGGCCGTTATATTTATGACTTCCCAATGACAATAGTGGAAGCCATGGAAAGAAAAATTAACCGCTACAGTAGATGGCTTGAGCTTCCAAGAAGCTTGAGTAGTGCCGCGTTATATAGCACCTTAAATGGACTGCAACTCCCTTTTAAAGGCTCGGTGGAGGAATTTGTTGTCTCGCAAACGAGAGGAGCAATGCTTGATAGGGACTCTAAAGATCCAAAAGTTGTGGCAGCCGGCGTCGTAGTTCGCATTGGAAGGAAATGAAGTGCGAGGAAAAAACTGGTAAAGGCCTCTGATTTATGCCTTTTCTCTCTTGTTTGAACTTTTCGTGAGATTTCTTAAGCTCTTAGGAGTTATTTACAGTGCTTAATTTTAGCACAAAGCCAGCAGATGTATGGGGGCGCCCAGGGAAACTCGAACTCTCTAGTAATGGTTTGCAAATCTAACCTGACACTCCGCAAGGCGCCCACAACCTCTTAGAAGTTCCATCAAGTTAAAAAATGTATTTTAGTGACACAGAAATTAAAATAATTCTAGTGGAAGCCCCCGGTTAATGTACCGGACTGCAACATACTTGTAAGCGTGTTCGAATTCCAGTCATGCTATCACGTTCACATTCGGACAAATACTTTTTGGAAAGGCATGAACCCCTTATCCCCTAGCAGAGAGCTGAATAGTTCGCTGATTTTCTAAAAAGATGGAATCGGCATTAAATAACCCACGAGGGTTGATATGCCCTTAAACAAAGAAACCAAATCAAAATAAAGGACATATTTAGTCTTGTCCCCACTCACGAAGAACAAATATTGGCATCAATCAGAACTGGAGCCTCACCATTAGTTTACAAATATACTCAGAACAACCCCTCTTTTTGGTGGTAGGTGGGTCGTACCCCCTGCAGAAGAGGCAGTCCGCATATTCTTAGCCCTACCAGAATGAGGATTCGTTCTCCTCTCAGAACGTGCTAACTCAAGAAACAGATGTGCGTTTCTCGCAATCCCCTGGCCACGTACTTGCAGTTTTAAAATGGCTACCTTGTCTTTTGTTGCTGTCGATGCAAGAAATGTTCCGTTGAATATTTATCGAAAATGTCGACTGTTCGAGAAATCTTTCAGTATAATTGATAATTACTCCGTTGATATTTGCTTAGGGTCATTTATGTAAATCTGTGAAGGTAACAGATGTTAAATGTGTTTGCATGCAAGCGAACTGGTGTGTACATTAAGATATGAAGTAGAGTGGATAGTGTAACGGTTATCGTCGTGGGAATTGAAATCGGCGACTCGGGTTCAAATCCTAGACAAGGCAGCTTGCGTTTCACTTCAGAACAATGCTCTCGGAAAATGCATGAATCTATATCTTCTCTCTCCAGCGATAGTTATAAAGCGGGGCAGGTTTGTTTTTTTTATTTTTGCCTTGATTAGGAAACCAGTCTAGGAGAAGGAAAACATTAATCTCAAACCAACTGTACTTCGCTTAAATAATTGATCTTTTATCGCATCCTGATTGTGTCAAAGGAACTGGGGAGGCGTAAGGCGCGCTTAGTGTAACGGTTATAGTCTTTTAAAAGGGAATCGGTGACCAGAGTTCAAATCCTGGACGAGGCTGTTTGTGTTTAACTGAGCGCTAATACCCTTGAAAAAAGAGATATATCAATCTCTTCTCCCCTCCAACAATGAGTAAATAGTAGGGCGGACTGGATTCCTTGGACTTGGTTAGGCAATTGACTGTATCACATCCTGACTGGTTGAGGGGTTGGGTAAATACATACACTTCTAATTCTTTTGTATTTTAAGAGAGGTAATCTCTGCAACGAAGAAGCGAATGGATTGGACTGCAATGTCATAGTAAGTGAGTTCAAACTCCACTCGTGCTATTGTTTTCACTTTTGAACTAATACGAGGATCATTAAATAAGTTTCCAGACTTTTTTCGTACGGGCACTTTTATTGATAGTACACACATGAAACTCTAGTCCCCTTCGAAGTAATCTCCTCCAGCTGCAATGCACTTGTTGTACAGTTCCAACAACTTCTGGAATGCCCCATGGAAATCTTTTTGTGTGAGCGTGTCAATGACCTTCGTCACAGCCTCTTTCATCTCCTTAATTATCTCATAACGACAGCCTCTGAGCTTAGGGAATAACCAAAAGTCACAGGGACCAACGTCTGGACTATAGGGAGGCGGAAGAACTGTGTTGATGCCCATCTTGGTTAAATAGTCTGTGACAAGGATAGAGTTGTGGACTGGTGGAAATGCCACTGACCCGATTTCAAGAGTGCTGGCCTCTTCCCTAGGAATCTCTTCCTGAACTCCCTTAAAACCTCAACATACTAACCCTAACCCTAACCCTTTAGCCAATCAACTCTGGTGTATTGACTTCCTTACTCCTCCCACACCTCTCATCATCCCTCACAGACTCCGTGCCTTCCTTGAATCTCTTATGCCACTCAAAAACTGATGTTTGATTCATGCAAAATGGTCGAAAAGCAGTCTGAAGCATTCCATACGTTTCTGTGGCCTTTTTTCCAAGTTTAAAACAGAATTTTATTGTATATCGTTCTTCTAAAGTGTCAGATTGCATTTTTGAAATTCACCAGCTGTGACAATCAGGCTTTAGTAGGGTGTATTCCAATTGCTGCAATAGCTGTTGATTTGAACCTGAAATCATAAAAATTGGTCAGTTATCTCATAAGATGTATAGCAATAACATACTGAATATTTAAGAGTCTACGACAATTTTAAATGCTCATACGAAAAAATTCTGGAAACTTATCGTATGTGCCTCGTATCATCTCTAAGCCATTGTTTCCGACGGAACAGAGTCTGAATAACGCTTATCAAGCCATTGCTTTGCTTGAACTGTATTTTTTTTCCATCAGAAAGCAATGCTTCATCAGCACACGAAATTCAGATTTTTCCATTGTTTTGAAAATTTGCAACAGTAGCTTTACTTAAATAACTAATTTGTAAACTTTTAATCCGATTGGGCTCAAATTTTGTGTTCAATCCCAGACTGAGTCATATCAAAGACTCAAAAAATGGTACTTTATGCCGCCTCGCTTAACACTCAGCATTATTAGGTACAGGTAAATTGGAGCAATCCAGGGAAATGAGTAGCGCCCTCCCCTACACCTCGGTGTAGAAGCTATCGAAAAGGGAGCCTTCGGGTCACTCTCGACTACAGTCGCTAACTTTACTTACTTACTATATATATATATATATATATATATATATATATATATATATATATATATATATATCCCTCCGCTCGAGCAGGATGTAACGCAAGGTCAATTTTAAACGGAGTTTATCAAGTTTCAATTCAGTTTTCCTTCTCCTCGACCGATTGCCATACCAAGGGTGGAGAGCCAGACTGCACTATAATTTACCTCTCGATAGAAATAGAATAATTGGATTCATACCTTTCCCAAGTGCTATATGAGATGCAAACAGCCTCATCCAGGGATTGAACTCGCGTCACCGTGTCCATTTTCCTACAACAGTAACCATTACACAACGAACGCCTCCAATATCCATGATATACTAACACTGTAAAGTTGGATGGGGAATTCTCGCGGCGAAATGGCAAACGTACTGGACTGTGACATCGTAGTAAGCGAGTTCAAACTCTGGTCACATTATCACGTTCATTTTTGGACTAATACTCTTGGGAAAGGTATGAAAATTCCCCTTATACCTCTGTTCAATGGGTTAAATAGTACTACCACTGTGCTTCTTCAAGAATTGCTTAGGCTTTAAATAATCCACGAAAGTTGATATGCAATTTAAAAAAAAACCTACATGTAACCCAACGGAAGTAAAGGATAAAAATATTTGCACAGAGAAGAACATTTTATATGCATAATATACATACCAATGATATTAAAAAGAAAGAATGCATAAAAAGCTTCCAAGCAGCTATATTGTTCCGTGAACAAGCAGTATATGATGTGGGTACAAAATGGGAAAACGTTTGTTTGACAATTGTGGTTAATATTGCAATCGCCTGCGCTCCCTGGCAGGGTAAGAGATAACGTCTCGATTGTTCAAAGAACAGGGGCAAATAGAGGTTGAGAATGGTTTCTGGACTGTCGTGTAATACCCTCCGTGAGCTCTCCTCCTCAGTGATATGCTTCATCTCTAAGGGCGATAATTATTTATTGTCTTCCTGTACCTTTTTTACCGCACCAAAAAGGGAAGTTAAATGAATGGAAAAGAAGATGCCTATAATTACTTCGTGTCACTGAAAAACGAAAAATACTAATGTTTTATTCTCATATACATATATATACCGGACACACACCGACGCAATGAATTAATCAGACGCACGCAGAAAGGCACAGGAAGACTTCTTTAACAATATTTTACCTCTCATTTTATTTGTAAGGGTTCGAAAGGGTTGTTCAAGGGTTGCATGTGAGTGGGAGCTGGAGATCGAATATAACTGCAATATTTTGACCCCACTGTTATGACCGTCACGTTGTGTCTTTCTTGTTCTCCTAATCCTGGGGTCCACTCCATCGGGGTTTCCGAGTGCCCCCTCGGTCGGGTGTGGCTTTCCCTACCACATCTGGTCTCTAGCTGTCTGGAACCCTACTGGCAACTGCTTCTTGGACTCGAACTCAACTGAGTTAAATAATAATTCAACGCCCACACGATCGCCCACTGGATCTTTGAAATCGAATGTTTAATCGTCATCAAGAGGAAATAACTGTCATGCAGTTCAGAGGTCACTCTCTTCCGGTGCATTAGTCTGTATTGGCAAAGTGGGACCTTCACCTTGTCCCATATTATAAGCCTTAATCCGCCCACGCGATCTCTTTCGATTACTGGCCATTGGAATGTGTCACTTCCTTCCGGTGCATCACCTTGGAATAGCATTTCGTTTGGGGCCGGGTCGAAGGTCAAAACATAACACTAAAATATGACATGTGTTTTAAGATTAATAAAACAAAATGGGTTATTAAGTTGACGTCTAAATTGAAAGTGAAATATTTTCTCCTATAGATATTTTATTTGATGCGTGCAAAAGTTACCGACGTTTTTCTTCTATTTTTTCCTTCTTAACTTTGTATTCGGTTCGTACACCCTGTCGGTAAGGTTTTGAATACTCTGATGGTATCCCCGGCAAAGAGGTAAGACCACCTGCAAAAAAAAAAATGGGTGACCTGGGTATGACACTAAACCACACCTGATGGCGAGCCTCGTGTTCTGGAGCTCTGATGAGTGTAGAGTAGTCTTTCATGGCCATTACTCCCAGGTCCACTCTGACTCTGAATGTTAGAACCTATCTATAGATTAAATAGATCTTTTCAAAAATTATTCATATTCAATAGGATCGTGTGCATAAGAAACATCGTCATCATCAAGTCGCGATGGCAGCACAGATTTCCCTGACTCTCTCTCTCTCTCTCTCGCTCTCTCCCCTCTCTCTCTCTCTCTCTCTCTCTCTCGCTCTCTCTCACTCTCTCTCTCTCTCTCTTTATCTATCTATCCATCCCTATCATTCCAGACTACTTCCTTTGTCCGCACAAAGCTGATTTAGATAAGTTATTACTGGTCGGCACATCTATGTGTGGGGGGTCCTTAGGAGAAAGTCACTCATGAGTTCGTCCTGACTTCTCCAGCAATGTCCCACATGTCTTGTTTGTCTTGACACTACCACAGCTTGGAGGAAATCTTGTTTTGTTATATCGGATCGATCAGACTTGCATATGGAAGTCTTAAACAACTAAGTGAAAAATGAAAATATGAATATACAATGAACACGACTCCCTAACTTATTGGTATAAAATAACCCAAGACGAGTTGACACGCAGTTATCAGAATGAATTGTGCCAGCTATTTAGTGCAAGCAAGGAGGTCTAATCGTTTCCTACTCACCAAGTTCCAATATTGGCATTGGTATATCCATTGAATACCGGCCCATTGATCTTGTGGGTAGGGTTCAATCCTAGATCGGGTCATACAAAGACTCAAAAAATGGTACTTGATACCTCCTTACTTAACACTTAGCATTATAATGTTCGGATCAAGGGTAAAGTGGAGCAACCTAGGGAAAAGAGTAGTTCCCTCCCCTAAACATCGTTGTAATAACAATTGAAAAGGGAGCCTTCAGGTGGCCCCCGACTACAGTCACCAACTTACTTTATATCCATTGATCAACCGACACTGAATAAACAGAAAGGAAGGTTATATTATGTTTTCATGGCATATCAACCCCTGGTGGTTATTCAATGCCAAATCTTGTTTATGCATATATGATCTTTAAGTGAATAGTTTGTAAGTAAAGTAAGTAAAGTTAGCGACCGTAGTCGAGAGCGACCAGAAGGCTTCCTTTTCAATAGCTACTACGTGGATATATATATATAAAAGTAAAGTAAAGTTAGTGACGTTAGTCAAGGGTGACCCGAAGGCTCCCTTTTTGATAGCTACGACACCAAGGTGTAGGGAGGGCGCTACTCCTTTCCCTGGATTGTTCCACTTTACACTTGATACGTACCTTATATTGCTGAGTGTTAAGCAAGGAGGTATCAAGTACCATTTTTAAATTCTTTGGTATGACGCTATCTGGAATTGAACCCTGGTCTCCCGGACCATTGGCGAACACTCTACCCACTGGACCAAGGATCATTATTTTTAAACAAGCCAGAGCTCATTTGTTTGTACGCTGTTAAATGGTTTCAAGAATTGCTATTCATTGTTTTCATACATTTAGATAGCTTCAAGTATTCGCTATGCATTGTTTTCATAGATTTAAATAACTTCAAGTATTTCTATTTATTATTTTCATTCATTTAAATAGCTTCAAGTATTTCTATTTATTATTTTCATATATTCAAATAAATTCAAGTATTGCTATTTATTGTTTTCATTCATTTGAATAGCTTCATGTATTGCTATTTATTGTTTGTACTGTAAAATGCTTTCATGTGATTCATTCATAATTAGTATTTCTGTCTACCAATTACAGGGTGGCTCAAAATGTACCATAGCCAGATACGGATATGTGAAACGTACATAGAATGTTCATAACATATACACATAAAACATAGGAATCTCGAAACACGAAAAACACATAACGACTTCTTAGTTCAGGTACGAAACCTTTTATTACCTTTGAGTTAAAGGTTTCGACATAAGGAAGAGAGATACACAATCTTTCTATGATGACTTTTCCATCTGCCGCCCTCCCAACACGTGTGGCACCTCCCACAAGGCCACTTGCCTGGCTTCGGCGAGCAAGCAAAAGCCAACTGTCTTCTCCCGAGGCAGAACTCAACTCAACTAACTGACTTTTTCAAAATCCTCAAAATCCTCCGCACGCTTCCGGTGCGTGATGTCACTCGCACTCTCTAGCCCCGTTTCCCATCTGGGCTATTGTGACATCTCTGAGTGACACGTCCGCTCCGCCCGCGCGCGTGAACACCTGCGTTAATGTTGCACCTAAGTAACCCATGCACTGAGCCGAAAGGTTCTCAGCCTAACTAAACCCAAAGGCATAAAACGAAATCCCTAGGCCATTATATTACAAAAATAGATGCAACCCAATTATATGATAATGATTTATTACTGAAACAAGCTCAATGGCGGTCATTTTGAATACGTCCAGTAAAAAAATCATCTTTTAAGCTAGAGACATCAAACAGTGTTTATCTTTAATTGATATTATATCAATTTCCAGGATATGCAATATTTTTCTGAGTTTATTGTCTCAGAAATAAATCATGATGATATTAATGGGTTGCGTGTATTCTGAGATAGTTTTGAATGGTTTTATCTCCAAATAAGTAGTGACGCAAAATATTTTTCCTCTCTAGTCCAAAGCATTGTAATCGAGGATTAATAGTTGTTATTATAAACTATTTTCAAATTTGAAACAAAAAAGAACCCAACATTATTATTAGTAGTGTTATTAGCAGTTACATGGGTCGCATATATATTGTGACATCCTATATTTCTAATACGAACAACTTGCACACAGCTGTAGGGTTTCAAATAACTAATAACAATCCCCAGTAAAAGATTGAACAGTTGCATTTGACACATAGATGGGACCCTAACTGATATTACCACTCATGGTCAGAGTGGACTTGGGAGCAATGGCAATGAAGGAGTACTCCACACTCCACACTTACCATCAGATGCAATTTAGTATGATATCCAGTTGGCGGGGGGGGTCTTACCTCTCAACAGAGATGTGTCCTGGATATGACACTAAACTATCTGATGGTGAGGTTCCAGCAGTGCTGGAGCTTTGGGGAATGCGGAGTACCCCTTCATTGCCATCGCTCCCAGGTCCACTCTGGCCCGGTGTGGTAGCACCTGATAGGGCCCTATCTATGGGTTAAATAGAACTAACAGCATACTTATGCTAAAATGAATTGCTTGAGTAAACTGAATAGCTTGAAATAGAAATGTTTTTGACAATTAAACCGTACTTACACTTAAACTGCGTGCTTATGTTTAACTGAATTATTTCAAATAGAACTGTTTTTCGACATTAAAACTGTATTTACACTTAACTGAATTATTACATATAACAGCTTGAATAGTTTGAAATGGAAATGTTTTTGACAATTAAACTGTGTACTTATGCTAAACTTAACTGTTTTCAATAGAACAGATTATTTACATAAAAAATGATTTGGCGTTAAATAACCTACAAAGGTTGAAATGCAATAAACCCAACAAACCAAACCAAACCAATCTCAACAGAGATGCAGTCGGTGTATTCAACAGCCTCGACAGAACAGGCTGACAAAGGAAAGACCAGATAAACTCATAAACATAATTAAACATTTAATGAATACATATAACAGTATAACAAATGAAAACGTCTCCCAAAACAGATGAATGTACGCATTGCTTCAAGGACAAAAATATATGAAAGGAAATACAAAAAAAAGGATACATAAAAAAATGTCTTATTTTACTCCACGAGTTTGGACTAAAAAGGCTACAGGGGGGTGTCCTCGTGGCATAATGGTTAAAGCGACGAACTGCGGAATCGTAGTAAGCGAGTTCGTACTCCAGTCGCGCAATTACGTTCACTTTCGGGCAAATACCCTTGGGAAAGGTATGAACCCCCTTATCCTCCCAGCTATGGGTTAAATAGTACCACTACTGTTCTTCTAGGAGAATGGCTTTGGCATTAAATAACCTACAAAGAGTTGATATGCCATTAAACAATGAAACCAAGAAAACCAAGAAACTAAAAAGACTACGGCTCCTTCTATCTATGACGAGTACCAAAGGGAGTAACGAAAATATCCTATTTGTCCTCTGGTTTTCACGGCTTATACTTCACCGGAGTTGGATTGGTTTGGTTTGGTTTTAAGGCATATCAACCTTTGTAGGTTATTTAACGCCAAATCAATTTTTATGGAAATAATCACTTCTATTTAAAACAATTCAGTTTAGCGTGAGTACACAGTTTGTCAAAAACATTTCTATTTCCAACTATTCAGTTTATTCAAGCAGTTATATCTAACAATTCAGTTTAGTGTAAGTACAGTTTCAATGTCAAAAACAGTTTAATTTCAAATAATTCAGTTTAGGATAAACACGCAGTTTAAATGTAAGTACAGTTTTATTGTCAAAAACATTTCTATTTTAAGCTATCTAGTTTAATCAAACAATTCAGTTGAGCATAAGTATGCCGTTAGTTCTATTTAACCCATAAATAGGGCCCTATCAGGTGCTACCACTCAGGGCCAGAGTGGACCAGGGAGCAATGGCAATGAAGGGGTGCTCTGTATTCCCTAAGGCCCCAGCATTACTGGGACCTTACCATCAGACTGTTTGGGTGGGGGTCTTACCCCTCTGCAGAGGTGCAGTCAGTGTATTCTACAACCCCAGCCGACTGGACAATACAAAGAGTTAAATGTCAAGCAGTTTTATTTCAGATAATTCAGTTCAGCATAAATACACAGTTTAAACTTCAAAACAGTTCTATTTCGACCAATTCAGTTTAGCATTTGTACGCAGTTTGAATGTCAAAACCGTTCTATTTTAAACAATTCAGTTTAGCATAAATACACAATTTAAATGCAAAAATCAGTATAGTGAAAGAAGCATGGTTTTGTTCTATTTAACCCATAGATAGGACCCTTATCAGGTGCTACCACTCCGGACCAGAGTGGACCCTGGGAGCGATGGCAATAAAGGGGTACTCCGTATTCCCCAAAGCTCCAGCATTGCTGGAACCACACCATCAGATTGTTTAGTGTCATAACCAGGACACCCGTAGAGGTGGGGGTCTTACCCTCCTGCGGAGAAGTAGTCAACTAGGCAACCGGAGTTGGAGACAATATCTCTCTTTTATTCAAGAAACAAAAATAAAAATCATGTCCATTTGAAAGAGACCGAGTCTTCTCTTTTTATCATTAAGGGTTTTCGAACTATTGCCTTCCTCTTTATTGTTATTTCCACAACGTTTCGGCTGATATATCCTCCAGCCTTCTTCAGGTGTTTTTCGAACTCGGAAACCTATATGGAACTTCGAACTACGTCCTTTATTGAATCCACGGAGATCGCATGTTCTAATTCCGTTAGCCATAACCGGGTACAAGTGTTAAGTATTCCTGTATTGTTACTCGCCTGCAGTCAGGATTGAACCTGCAACCTCCAGATGATTGTCTCCTTAGAAGCTTAGGGAACCAACGCCTATAACCGTTACGCAATGTGGCCTGCTGGAAGTAACAATAAAGATGAAGACAATAGTCCAAAAACCCTTAATGATAAAAATCATCAAGCTTCGTCTCAGAAATTCAAACGAGTCTTCTCTATTCGAAGAACAAAGGCAAAAGAGAAAGAATTAGAGTTCTAAATCCTTGTGTGATCAACAGACGCGTGCCATGGCAAGTCAAAGGAAAACAATCTTATCTTATTACACTGTTAAAACCAATCAATTAATTTGTATTAAAATAGAATGAGAGGGGAAAAGAAAGAGTGGGAACTTTTACACACGCCTGATATATGGCCGATGAATGTTACCCAACTATCACGAGTTGATGATGCTTCGCTCAAAATTTTAAACTCTGAGCTACAACTGCTGATAGAGATAAATAAACGTTTATCTTTTCTTCTTCTTCTTCTTCTTCTTCTTCTTCTTAGAAACTTTGTACTTTACTATGAGGCCATTCTGAGTCACATTGTAACAAAAGGAAAAAGAAAGAACTGATCTGACACTCCCCAACATTTTATATCATTATCTTTTTTTTTTTTTTTAAACAACTTCATTATTTCTTCATATACTTCTTTATTTATCTATTCATTAAATGATTTATCATCTCGAAAATAAATAAATAAATTCAACTTTGTCTCTCTGACATCTGGTAAAGTTACACCTCTGGTGGTGTAATGGTGAGCAATCTAGACTTGCAAGCCTTCACGTGTGAGTTTGAGTCTCATAGAATACCTATTCATACGGCCTTGTGCCACATCTAAGCAAAAAGCGGCGGGTGTTCTCGTGATGTAATGGTTAAAGCGATGGACAGCGGAATCGTTGTAAACGAGTTCGAACTCCAGTTACGCTATTACGTTCACTTTTGGAAAAATACCCTTGGGAAAGGTATGAACCCCCTTATCCTCCCACTAATGGGTTAAATAGCACCACTGTTGTTCAAGAAGGATGGCTTTGGCATTAAATAAGCCACGAAGGTTGATATACCATTAAACAAAGGAAAAGAAACCTAAGCTAAAAGCTTAGTAAATTATTAAAGTTATATCAAAACAGCAGCTGTACGGCCATAAACCTCCCATCTCTAAAACCATCCAAATAAGACGAACAAGACATGCGAGACACTGCTGGAAGAGCAAGGACGAACTCATCAGCGAAGTTCTCTGACAAACCCCTTCACACGGACGAGCAAGTGTAAGACGACCAGCTAGAACTTATCGACAATAGCTCTGTACGGACACGGGATGTAGCCTGGAAGACTTGTCGAAAGTGATGAACAATATAGACGAATCTCGAGAGAGAGTCAGGGAAATCTGTACTAGCGGCACGATATGATGATGATATCACGTTGTTTTGAGTGCAAGGGAGGTGACTCTAGATTTATTTTTTAAATTGTCATGTGACCGGTTAAAATGGCCACACTTGTTTGTTTTAATGTTTACACGAAAATAATATATTTCTATTAAAACGTTTTTGTTTTAAATATTTAAGTTTAAAGTGAGGTTTGGTATCCAGTCTTCAACATCTTTCGTGTGGATATAATCTAGTCATTTTCGAGAGAGTAAAGGAAGAATTTGACGTTCGTTTTCAAACGTAAGTAAAAACATTGAGTTTTTTTCGGCATATACTTTTTATTTTATCAAGTTTAGAAATCTTTTTTTTTTTTTTTAAGTTTTTTCTCAATTCATTTTTTTTAATCCATATTCAGTGTTCATTTAATGATTTATTGGAGCATTTTTTTTTCTTTTTATTGTTATTTTTGCTGTTTTTTTCCTTTTTTTTTCTTCTTCTCAAATTATCTCTCCTAAAAAGAAAACTGTTTTAAACATTAAAGAAAGTCTTAAAAAGAAAATGAAATAAAATATATACGTATACATGATACTCAAAAACAAAAAGGAAGTCATTTCAATTTTATTCTCTTCTCAATGTAAAAAAAATGTTTTGAATTAATTCAAAGAATTACCGGTTAAAAATGTTTTCCTTAATATACAATAAATGTAATATGATCTTTTATCATCCTAATTTGACTAAATTTCACTCATTATCATAATTTTTTCTGAATAGTTACATTTTAGTGCCAAAAAAATAGAAAATTATATATCCGCAAAAGCCGTAAGTCGCCATCTTCTTAGCGATTTCAGAAAAGAAAGACTAAAGAAATAGAGCGGGTGGGTGAATGGAAAATGGGTGGGTGAGTGGAAAATGTAGCTTTTTTATGTAAAAGTTCAGTAAATAAAAAAAGATATGAAGCAAATGATTTTACTTTCATTGGAATGTCGAATGTAAATATTACACTCAGCGGGGTATTCTGGACAAGTAGCAAATGAAAAATGTAAAATTTAATATCTAAAAATCTTGACTGGATGAATTAATTTTGTATTTGAAATTTAACAGTTTTTCAGGCTGTCCTTTATTTTTTTTAAATTACAGAAAATATAAACAAACATTTGTGAACTTTGATATAAGATATAGAACAAGTGAACGGCCTTTAAACTTCGTAATACCGACCGAATGTTGGGGAGGAAGATTGTGTTGCGCCAATCATCCATGCGGAAAAATCCTACTTGCTTTGAAAGAATATCTTAGATTTTTTTCCTAACGTCTTATTACACCAACTTTTGGCCTGAGTCATCGATTATTTAAATACTAGAATACATGCGTCAATAATGACAGTTGAATTTTATATAATCTTAAAAATCGATCGATTTGATTTTATTAAAAACAGAAAAATTCTACCTTGTTTAACAAAGATATTTTTCTTTAAAGATAGTCCGAGAAATTCAATTGCGGAATTTATTCCACCAAATCCAACAAGACTGACGGCTTTGATTATGGGGTTCTTTAAAAGAGTGGTGGGGCATCAATCTTAACACTGATCATTTATTTTTATTTTTTTTTTATATACAGTTTTGTTGAACTATAACTAATTAACAGATTAATTTATTTATCTATTTGCGAAAATACAATAGACATCGGACGTTGATCTTAGTTGAATGGAGGTCGATTTTAATTTTCGTCTACGAGTATAAAAATAAATTAGAATTATTGAATTACGTGATTTCCTTTCCTACAATGATAACTGCTCTCTAAGCTAGTTTATTTATATATTTTTTTAAACTTAACCCTTTGGACCCAAGCAATCAATATTTGTGCCTACAATGAGAAACACATGAACTTGAGCAGCCTGAATTTAGGCCTGAGATTCCTCATTTCTCCATCGCTATTTCCAATAAGATATAGTGAATTTTAATATTTATATACAAGTTGGGTTTTTTTTTTTTTTTTGTGTTAACATTTTTAGGGGGAATTCTTTTATAATCTTAAGATTTTAAAATATCCACCTGTTCACTCTCCCTGTCAAGGTGATTTTAAAAAATGTTAATATTTCTATAGGAATATCTTAGAAAAGCGAAAGTGATATTAGCAAAACTACCTAGATTCCAATAATTTATTGACAGGGATGATGAACTTATCGAGACTTTAAACTCATAAAGGAATTTCCTTAAAAATGTTTTTTTTTTATTAAACACCCTGTAAAATTCCATTTTTATATATATATATATATATATATATATATATATATATATATATATATATATATATATATTACTTATCGAATGTTTTTATCTGTTGTTTAACTGCCTATAAAGTAGTTCAATAATAATACATGTGACATTTTCTGCTATTTTCAAGCCAGGAACCTAGGGTGAGAGGCCTTCAGTTGTGGGAGATTTTAAGGTTTTTAAGGATTAAAATATCTATCAAGATTATCCTAATCCCCTGCTTATCATTGCTTTTCCTTTGAGAAGAAAATCTCCACGCTATTGTGTTTCAATTACCGGCCTAACTTAGTCATATTAATGTGGTAGGGAAGATAGATAAAATAAGCTAAATAAAACCTATCCCCATACTCGCACAAGTATTCACTACATAGATCTACAGGTACAGTGGGTTTTGAAATTAATTCTGATTGGTTGTTAGGGTTTTATGGCATATCAACATTTGTAGATTATTGAATGCCAAATCCATTTTTATACAAATAATCAGCTCTATTTTAAACAATTCAGTTTAGCAGTACACTATTTAATTGTCAAAAACATTTCTATTTCAAGTTATTCAGTTAAGTCAAACAGTTCTGATTCAGCCAATTCAGTTTAGTATAAGTATAGATCTTGTTTACACACAGTTAAATGTCAAAACAGTTTTATATTAAATAATTCAGTTTAGCATAAATACAGTTCCAATGTCAAAAACAGCTCCATTTCAAACAATTTAGTTTAACATAAGTTAATTTAATTGTCAAAAACATTTCTATTTCAAGCTATTCAGTTTAGTCAAACAGTTCAGCATTAGTATGCAGTTCTATTTGACCCATAGATAGGGCCCTATCAGGTCCTACCACTCCAGGCCAGAGTGGAGCTGGGAGCGATGGCAATGAAGGGGTACTCCACATTCCAAAGTTCCAGCATCACTGAAACCTCACCATCAGATTGTTTAGTATCATATCCAAGACACTCATAGAGGTGGGGTCTTACCCCTCTGCAGAGGTGCAGTCAGTATATTCTCCAGCCCCAGCCGACTGGGCAAAAATTAATTCTGAGTACACCAGCCAACTGCTCTCCATAATCTCTTACTTTCACAGAAATGGTTTCATATCAACCTTTACGGGTTATTTAATGCCAAAGCCATTCCCGTTAAAGAGCAGTAGTGGTATTATTTAACCCATAGCTCAGGGGATTAAGTATACCTCCATTTCATGAATTTTTTTTTTACAGAATTAGAATTGTAACTAATATCTTTTAAAATTTTATAAAATCTAACTATACTTAAATATTTAGATATCAAATTTCCACAATGCAGTTAAAAATAATAGACTACAATGACAGTCTGTAACACATAACAAGTCTTGGAGATTTTCTATTGTTTGAATTCTAAAAATTATTTTGATATATGTCTATATAGAAGTGAAAATCGTGCAGTCCAACATTGAAGAAAGTCAAAGCATTAAAAAGTATTTATTATGAAGTTAGAGATGATTAAAATATTCTTTTAAGTAATTTGATATTTAAAATATTTTTTACAGTAATTTGATTTTGATATTTTTTTATGATATGCAATTTATATTGTTGTATATATATATATATATATATATCATTTGGACATATTAAACTTGTAAATAAAGTATTAAAAATATCATATTGAGCTTTGATTTGGTTTGGGTGGGTTGGTTGGATGGATTTTTGTGGCATATCAACCACTGTAGGTTATTTAATGCCAAATAATCCTTATACATATATCAAATGATATGATTTGTAAACACATTTTTAAACAAGCCTGAGCTTGTGTTTTTGTTTGTTATTTTGCACACAGTTAAAGAGTTTCAAATATTGCTATTTAACACTAATAATTTTATTCAACATTATTCATTTGTTTATACACAGTTAAGTGGTTCCACATATTACTATGTATCTCTAAAAATTCACTTTAACAGTCAATGATCAAACAATTCTATTTTGCATTAGTCATTTGTTTGGACACAGTTTAAATATTAGTTCTATTTGACCCTTAGATAGAACCATATCAGATGCTACCACTCTGGGTCAGAGTGGACCTGGGAGCAATGGCAATGTAGAGGTACTCCACATTCCTTAAATCTCCAAGGCTGAAGCCTCTCTATCAGAATGTTTAATGTCACATTAGGATACTTGTTAGGGGATCTTACTTCTCTGCAGAGATACAATCGGTGTATTCTACACCCCCAGCCAACTGAGCTGCATATTGATCTTTAATCTTTTGGTTGTGATTTCTATTTAAACTAGTGATACCGTCAATATTGAAACAAACTTTAAAAAATATTCATGTCAAAATGTCAAAACAGTTCTATATTAAATAATTCAGTTTAGCATAAATACAGTTCCAATGTCAAAAACAGCTCCATTTCAAACAATTTAGTTTAACATAAGTTAATTTAATTGTCAAAAACATTTCTATTTCAAGCTATTCAGTTTAGTCAAACAGTTCAGCATTAGTATGCAGTTCTATTTGACCCATAGATAGGGCCCTATCAGGTCCTACCACTCCAGGCCAGAGTGGACCTGGGAGTAATTAACTTAATCAAAGAAAGCCAGTTGTATTGTTTACTGATTTTAATGGCAATGATACATTTTTTTTCTTTCCTAATCTAGATCAAAATTCAGACCCCCCCTTTTTTTTTTTCTATTTTTAAACTCTTCTTTACTTTCAAATAAAAAAAAATCTTCTACCCATGGCAGATTGGAGAAAAATAATTTTAGTTTTTAAAATTTTTCAACATTTCCATTCAAAAAGTATTATAATTTTTTTTATTATGAGCATTAGTATTCATGAAGCCTTTTTTTCTTTTTATGGCTGCTAATTTTTGAAAATTTCATTGACAGTTTTTTTTGTTTTGTTTTTTTTATAATTGAAAAGAATAAATTCGAATTAATATTGAACCAAAAAATCACTCATGTGCATGATAAAGATATTTGCCTGTCAACAAATCTTTAAAGTACAAATTAATGTCGATATGCAATTCTTTTCACATGAAATATTTGTCAGATGTAAACAAGAATAAGAAAGAGTAGACTGAATCAAGTTTCACAAAGATATAAAATTTTACTGGTATCCATATTTACCAACCCCTCCGCTCAGGCAGGATATGACACAAGGTCAATTTTTAAGCAGAGTTTAACCGGTTTGAATTCAGAGTATTCCTTCTCCTAAACTAGTTGCCTCACCAAGGCTGAAGAACCAGTCTGCCCTACTATTTACCCATAGCTGGAGGGAGAATAATTGAATTCATACCTTTCCCAAGGGTATTAGTGCTATGTGAAATGCAATCAGCCTCGTCCAGGATATGAACTCGTCTCACCGTGTCCATTTCCTATGCCGATAACCAATACACCACAGGCACCTCCAAAAATCTCAACTGGTATCTTTACAAGATTAATTTTGAAAAGAATCATGTTTTATTTGCTCTGACGAGTTAAAAGTTGTTGTACCGGACATTAGCATAATGGTTAGAGTGTTCGCCAATGGCCCGGGAAACCTGGGTTCAATCCCAAGTTGAGTCATACCAAAGACTCAAAAAATGGTACTTGATTCCTCCTTGCTAAACACTCAGCATTATAAGGTATGGATCAAGCGTAAAGCAGGTCACTCCTGAGAAAGGAGTAGTGCCCTCCCCTTGGTATAGTAGCTATCGAAAAGGGAGCCTTCAGATCACCCTCGACTACAGTCGCCAACTTTACTTACTTTACTTATATCCCATAACCTAAACAGTTCAAGCTTTTATTATTATTGTGGTTCTTAGTACAACGAGATGTTGTGCATTGCTTCATTTTGTGTGTCATTTGAAAACTGCAATGTAGTCTAATTTGGGAGCTTTTGCTTTATGAGTTTGTACAGTGCATAATGCTACAGATGCAACCAAAAACATAAGTTATGCATTAGGCGAAGGTTCAGTTGATCCCTGATCACTGTACAATAACTAGAAGGTTCAAGAAGTTTCAATCAAGTTACAACAACCTTGATGATGAGGGGGTGTCCTCGTAGTGTAATGATTAAAGCAATGGACTGCGGAATCGTAATACGCAAGTTCGTACTCCAGTCGCGCTATCACGAACCCTTTCAGGCAAATACCCTTGGGAAAGGTATGAACCCCCTTATCCTCCCAGCTATGGGTTAAATAGTATCACTCCTGTTCTTCTACAAGAATTACATTGGCAGTAAATAACCTACAAAGAAACAAAACCAACCAAACCAACCTTGATGATCAGAAAAGGTCAGTTCGCCCTAAAAGCATAGATTCCAAGGCCATGAGGCAAGCTCGGCATCTCAGTCGTGTGGCTTTTTAACTTCACAAACCTCAGAAAAAGCATCCAGAAATGCTGAATTGTGCATCACATCCCAAAAATATTGCAAAACTTTTAACTCACCCAAGTAAAATGAGGGAGTCTCTGGGTTTAATGTACTGGATAACTCCAGTCATATTGTTATATTCACTTTCAGACAATAAATACCCTTGGGAAAGGTAGGAACCTCATTATACACCCCCTACCAGCTACTTGTTAAATAGTACCACAGCTGGAATTAAATAACCCACAATGGTTGATATGACTTTAAAATAATGAAAACTAAACAAAACCTTGTAAAACTTTTAAAAGGAATTTGGTCATGAGGAACTGAATGAATTCAAACTCCCTTCTACTAACAAAACAATTTCGTTTACAGCTTGTCTTTGTTTATAAACAATATATGTGTTTCTGACAATGATCTTTTACTGTCATCTATATATATATATATATATATATATATATATATATTCCTGGGCCAAAAAAATTATTAAATAAGACAAATGAACTAATAGCTAGGTGTAGACATAAGGCTAAATTTAAACTATAAATAATTAAACAAAATTTTTTTTTAAAAAAAGCATAGAGTTATTTTTGAGAATAAATAAAATAAATTGTTAGATAGAAAATTGTGAAAAAGCATATAATACATACGTACTATGCATAAAAAGTGTAACTGATTAATGCTTTCTAAATAGTTTTGAAATTTTAAAATATATTAAATGAATTAAATATTTGTTTTGTTTTTATTTTAATATATCTATTACTGTATATTTATGTGAGATTATTAATTAAAGTTTAAATCTAATAAAAAAAATCTGTAATTTAGGTCTAAATGTAATTTTAAAAAATTATTAATTTAAAAAAGTTTTTAAAAATAAATTTACTACATTGCTAACCGAAATTTAAATTTAAAACGGAAGTGGGCTTAATGAAGAGGTAACTCTTCACCCCTCTTCTATCCCCTCCCACTCTTATGTGTCTATTCTTGTTTTTTTATCAAAAAGATCTGAAGAAGTCCTGTTAATTTTTTTTCGTGTTTTTGGAAATTTCAAAAATGCGTAACAGGATGGAAATAAATTTATAATCCTTTTTGATTGGTTTCGTTGTTTTTTCTTAAAGAATTTATTGCTCTGTATTATTGGTACATTGAGCTCTTTACCAGGAAAATTTAAATATTCATTCATGAATAATTTCTTGTCCTGATGGACTTACTCCCAACTCCAATTTAACTGGACCAAGAATACTATATATATATATATATATATGTTTGTCTGTGTGTCTGTATTTTTATATTTATATGAATCATATTTACCAACCCCTCCGCTCAGGCAGGATGTGACACAAGGTCAATTTTTAAGCAAAGTTTAACAGGTGTGAATTCAGAGTTTTCCTTCTAGACTAGTTGCCTCGCCAAAGCTGAAGAACTTAGTCTGCCCTACTATTTACCCATAGCTGGAGGGAGAATAATTGGATTCATACCTTTCCCAAGGGTATTAGTGCTATGTGAAATGCAATTAGTCTCGGCCAGGATTTGAACTCGTGTCACCGTGTCCATTTCCGAGGACAGTAACCATTACACCACAGATATGAATAAAACTGAAAAAGTCCATATCAAATGAAAAAACATTTAAGCTCTCATTATCCACTATTAGGTCAAAGTTTCAAGTACAACTTTCTTTATTGTGTGAAGGACATCCTGCCCAAGTTCAAATTGCATAGTTAATTTATCAAGCAGTCATTGTTTCGAACAGTTAACTGTCAAATTGCTTGGTACTCACTCAACTAGTCTTAATACTTAATAAGGCTAAATGGGGCTTGGTAGATTGTGTCATCAGTCTCCCAAATAGAGAGTCCTTGCTTGCCTTGAAAATCGGCTTTCAAAATCTCAACTTTTTGCCAGGGTTTGAAAAGAAGCCTATGTGATTGTTGGGAAAAATTTGTTTCTCTTTCTGCTATCAGGTAAGGCATTTGTCAAAGTTTTCTTATTAGGCTCAATCTGTTATATTTTCCCAACATTTTGACTTTCTCTATGTTAGATTATATTGTTAAAAACAATGTGTATAGCAGGAAAAAAATTTTTAAATCAAACAAATCTTTTAAAAAGTTAACACTAGGTGATGTTTAAAGTTGCAAACTGAAAAACGTCCTTTGTTTTGTTGCTGTTTTTTTTTTTTTCATGTAAGTGTAACAGGAACTAAATCAATTCAAACTTCATCCTACTAACAAAACAATTTTATTAACATGTATTTGTTTATGCTTGGTACATATTGTAAAATGGGCTTTGTATATGACTATCCAATCCTTTACTCATATTCCTGTAAGAACACTCATCTACATGTATATTCTTATAGCAGTAAAGATTTACTTTCACCACAGAAATTGACTGGAGGATAGCTTTGTCCAATATCACCAAATAAGCTTCTTTGTAATTCTGTCCCTACCAAACATATATATTATATTCCTTATATGTTTCTAAAACTCTGCCCCACAAGTTACCTTAACAACCAGGAGTGGACACTTTACATGGTGTTATGGTTAGCAAGCTAGATTTGCAGATTATTGTTGGGTGCCCCATACTTCCAAATTTGTGCCACAGTTAACCTTATCTTAGTAAATTACTTAATGACCAGAAGTCCACATTTCCTGAGATTTTGACTTGTTTAATAAGTAAAAGTAAAGATGGCGACCATAGTCGAGGGTGACTCGAAGGCTCCTTTTTCGATAGCTACTACACCGAGGTGTAGGGGAGGGCGCTACTCCTTTCCCTGGATTACTCCACTTTACCCTTGATCCATACCTTATAATGCTGAGTGTTAAGCAAGGAGGCATCAAGTACCATTTTTTGAGTCTTTGGTATGACTCGAACTGGGATTGAACCCAGGTCTCCTGGGCCATTGGCGAACACTCTAACCGCTCAGCCAATGTCCGGTTACTTGTTTAATACAAGGTCATAACGGATAGGTAGTCGTTAAGAATTCACAAATGGTAGCCTTTGAGTTAAGTTTCAAGTTTTATTTCTATTGAAATATTCATGACGCCTCTTTAACCTTGGCATGGCAACCAATCTATGAGAAGGAAAACTCTGAATTTAGACCTGTTAAACTCCACTTAAAAATCGACCTTGTATCACATCCTGCTCATGCAGAGCAGGTTAGGTAAATATATATATATATATATATATATATATACATATTTACCTCTGATTTAACTGAACACACACACACACACACATACATATATACATATATATATATATATATGTATATTTTGGCAGCATTTCTTCGTTAATGCAAATTTCATTAAACATAATAGACATTTTATGCCTACATATTTTCTTCTGGATCCGTTCGAATTCCCATATTACTTTTATCGTATTGGGGGGGAATTGATTTATGTATTGTCCATAGTTGTATGTATCCCTAGTACTTTCTGCCCGACTTTGGGCCATTATCAGGGGAGAATCTATTACAAAAGTGATGTAACTTTTAGCATATTACTACTGTGTAAGGACATCTTTGCTGTTGAAGGATATGGCGTTTGCTTTTAAATGTAATTCTGTAAATAGTGTCAGTAGCTAAAGACATTTAAGTACATTAGCACTGGTTTGAAAATTAATTCTATTAACGGCAAAGACGTCCTTACACAGTAGTAATGTGCTAAAACAAAAGTTACATCACTTTTGTAATAGATTCTCCCCTGATGATGGCCCAAAGTCGGGCAGAAAGTACTAGGGATACATACAACTATGGACAATACATAAATCAATTCCCCCCGAATACGATAAAAGTAATATGGGAATTTGAACGGATCCAGAAGAAAATATATAGGCATAAAAGGTCTATTATGTTTAATGAAATTTGCATATCTATGTATATATACATATTTACCTCTGATTTAACTGAATACACACGCACATATATATATGGAGGTGCTCATGGTGTAATGGTTATTGTCGCAGGATTTGGACACGGCGACACGAGTTCAAATCCTGGACTGATTGCGTTTCACATCGCACTAATACCCTTGGGAAAGGTATGAATCCAATTATTCTCCCTCCAGCTATGGGTAAATAGTAGGGCAGACTAGGTTTTTCAGCCTTGTTGAGGCAACTAGTCTAGGAGAAGGAAAACTCTGAATTCAAACCTGTTAAACTCCGCTTAAAAAAGAAAAAAAATTGACCTTGTGTCATATCCTGCCTGAGCGGAGGGGTTGGGTAAATATGATATATATATATATATATAGGTTGGCTGAAAAGTTCACAGGTTGACCTAGATAGTCTCATAGAATGTGACCAAAGGAGGTTTATTTTTCAACATTCTTTTGCTTATGGTCTACACACTTCTTCTATTGGTGTTTCAGTGCTTGTATCCCATTGATCAAAAAAGTCATAAACAGCAAATATGACCTCATTATATAAACTTTTCAGCTCACCCTCATACCCATGACACTACGAGTGGTGATTTATATTCTTATTTTTTATTGTCATTTTCACTTTTTTGATTTCAAATTTGAAATGCAATAAATGTTCCTGGACAGATGGACATGCCATTAAAATCAATCAGTTCTTGTCTTTTCTAAATCTGAAACCCACTGAAAAAGAACAACAACAATGTGGATGACTTTTGGCATTTTTCTTTTAAAATCCTGTCTTTGTGATGGTCTTGTGCTTTTTGTCATAAACATGTGATCTTTAGGAAGAAGATATTATGTGACATCATGTGCAAATAGATTTACATTATGAGAAAAAATAAAGGGTAGATATGAGAAAGAATGTGGTGAGGTTGAGACAAGAGGAGTGGTTGAAAACGGTATGACTGAAATTGAGGGCGGGGGATGTAGAGGAGGGAGGCGGTAGAAATGAGGAAGACTTAGAAAGAAGTAATGAGTGAGGGAAAAAGCAACAGGAAATGAGACGAAGGCTGGAAGAAAGGGAGAGAGAAGATGGGAAAGAATGAGAAGAAAAAGGAGATCAAGGAAGGGAAAAAAATCTAATGGCGGGTAGGATGAACAGAAAGAGTGAGAAAGAAGAAAGGGGGAAAGAAGAAATGAATGAAGAAGAAAGCAACAGAAAGGTGAGAAAAATAAGATTATAAAGCATGAGGTGATGAATGAGGATAAGAAGAAGTGAAGGAAGGAAGAAAAAGTAATAGAGGGATGATAGACAGGAAGAATGAGATAGCAGAAAGGAGTTTGGCCGAGAAAAAGAAGGAAGTGGATATTAAGGAGAATTATAAAGGAAAGAAATGGGCTGGAAAGATGAAGCAAAGAAAGATAAGAAATAAATAATGAGAATGAGAAGGATAAAGAAGGTGGTGTCCTCGTAGTGTAATGGTTAAAGCGATGGACTGCGGGATCGTAATACGCAAGTTCGTACTCCAGTCGCGCTATTACGTTCACTTTCGGGCAAATACCCTTGGGAAAGGTATGAACCCCCTTATCCTCCCAGCTATGGGTTAAATAGTACCACTACTGTTCTTCTAGGAGAATGGCTTTGGCATTAAATAACCTACAAAGGTTGATATGCCATTAAAACAAAGAAACCAAAAGGATAAAGAAAGAAAGAATAAAATAAGAATGATTTATGATGTAGTAGCTGCCCCCACCACTTCCAGTAATGAACCTGATGTCTGGCTGTATGACTAACAAAAAAGGGTCTACCACTAGAACTTTCATGGTGGGTACAAGACATAGTCATATGAGAGGTGGAGAATTTTATAAAGGATCAGGCACTCACTTATTAATTGGCAGAAGACAAAGAACAACTTTGTAGCTAGGGACACTGCAACTCCCCCCCACCTGTGGTTAGGCTACAATTTTGCACTTCCTGCATCAACTCAAAAAATATTGTATGATGCCTTCTTCCATTGGTGTTTCAGTACTTGTATCCCATTGATCAAAAAGTCATAAACCGCAAATATTATAGATACTTTTCAGCTCACCCTCATCCCCATTACCCTACTAGAGATAATTTATATTCTTGTTAAAACACAGTTGTAAAGTGAGTGGTATTTTTTCTGTGACTAAGTGTCTAATTTTTTCCTCTTTTCTGATGGATTCTCATCTTTGTTTCCAAGACCTGCTATGTAACCTATGTATGAAGGGAAAGGAGTTGAAGAGAAGAAGGAAAGGAATATGAAAAAAAAGGCAAAAAAAGAGATGATGAAGGAAATAGAGTAAAGATAAAGCAAAATGATGAAGAAAAAAGTGAAGAAACAAGGATGAAGAGGAGGAATGTGATTGAAAACGGAGGTGGAACAAAAGAGGAGTGGTAATTTGTGAAGAAAGGCAGCAAAGATGAAAGAATATAAGGAGTGATTGACTAACTATAGATGACTCTGACTGATTGATTTTACTAAAATGATAACCTGTCTGGGGTATTTTATGCCTCAATGTTAAGGAATTGGATACATTGTACAGGTTGGAACGATAAAATTGTCGCCCTAGAAAAGACAACATGATTCCATTTCCGTTTAATCAAAACCGGTTTTCTTTTTTGTTGTTGCAGACCATCTACTAGTTGGCCAGTTGTGTACAAATCCCAAGAGCGATAGGAGCCTTCTATCATGTCTGAAAGTGACACAATGTTCAACGAGCGAGATCGGAGATGCGCCGCTCTACAACTCATGTTCTCTACCGATCTAAGTTATGACAGCCAGAACCATCGCTGGATTTCCACGAATAACAGGGACATGCCCAGGGTGATGAAAACAAAGTTTCCGGCTACAGTTATGGTCTTTGGTGTGGTTTCAAGTGAGGACCACATCATGCCACCTCACATCTTCGAAGTCAGCCTGAAAGTCAACACTAAAGTGTACCTGGATGTGCTGAAGAGTGTGGTGATCCCTTGGTGCAATCAGGTAGCCGGTGGCGGACCCTGGGTGTAGCAGCAGGACTTGGCGCCGGCCCACAAGTCCAAAGAGACCCTGGCTTGGCTTCAGAAGGAGTGCTACGACTTTGTAGCCTTCTCTCAATGGCTCCTCTCCTCCCCTGACCTGAACCCGCTGGACTACTTCATTTGGTCATACGTCGAGAACATCACCAACATGACCTCCCACACACCAAAGCCAGCCTGATCGCCGCCATCCGCCGAGTATCCACCGAGCTCCTGCTGGCACTTGTGGAAAAGGCATGCTCCCAGTTCCAGATCCGTATCAAGGCAGTGATTGAGGCTGAAGGTGGCTACATTGAATAGATGTCAGCTCTACTACATAATCAAGTTACCTGAATTGATTTTTTCAATAAAAATTTTAAAATAAAGCTGTAGTGTTGTTTTCTTTAGGATGACAATTTTATCATTCCACCTGTATATTCATATTTACATTCATTGTGTAGTTTCTAAAGATTGGTTAACATTTTTGGTTTAATGTGATATCAACCATTGTTGGTTATTTAATGCCAAGTCCTGTTTATACATATGTAAAATTTACAAATATTTACATTCAATTAGTTTATTTACATTGTGAACTCAGATGCAGTTGTCTGAGTCATTCCAAAAGATTTAGCCATTAACCTTTGCACCTGTTTCATAACATGCTCTACATGGACGCTAACTAAAGAGATGGAGAAAAAGCTTAACGGCAACTACACAAGAATGCTGCAAGCAATTTTGAACAAGTCCTGGAGGCAACACCCCACAAAGCCCCAACTGTACGGCCACCTACCTCCCATTATGAAAACTATCAAAGTTAGACAAACTAGACATGCAGGACATTACTGGAGAAGCAGGGACGAGCTCATAAGTGATGTTCTCCTATGGACCCTGTCATATAGCCACACAAAAGCAGGATGACCAACTCGAACCTACATACAGCAGCTCTGTGAGGATACAGGATGTAGTAGCCCTGAGGACTTGCCAGAAGCAATGAACGATAGGGAGGAGTGGCGAGAGGGGATCAGGGATATCTATGCTGGCAGCACAACATGATGATGATGATGAAGTTTATTGTCCAACATGATGCTTAGAACAAATACTAGGAATTTTCTTAGGAGCCATTGGAACAAAATATAAAGTCACAAATATATGAAAATAAGAGAGTAAGCAATAAATAAAGTTGGTGACTGTAGTTGAGAGCGACCCAAAGGCTTCCTTTTCAACAGCTGCTACACTGATGTGTAGGGGAGGGTGCTACTTCATTCCCTGGATTGCTGCACTTTACCCTTGATCCATACCTTATAATGCTGAGTGTTAAGCAAGGCAGTATCAATACCATTTTTTGAGTCTTTGGTATGACTCAACATGGAAATGAACCCCAGTCTCCCAGATCATTGGTGAACACTGTATTCATTAAGTCAATGGCCATGGGAATCAAGATTGTACAGTAACATGATTTTATGTGCTTTTAATGCTTTTCTTGTGTTATTACAACTTCAGTATTAGTAGTGGACAGACGTAAGTCAAATAAAATGACTTAACCTCGATTTTTATTTTTCATTATATTTTTTTTTTTGGCATATTACATATAATCGAGAATGACTTCACTCAAAACAACATAACCCGAGGTGAGCATGCTGGCGAAGTAATTAACAGCCACCACTCGCGTTATACAAACCTTTTCTAATGAATTGAGCACTCTGGTATCTGGTTAGGCAAAATGTAAACAAACAAAAGCTACTACATAATGCCTTATAATTCCCAAGCTGGCTGAGCAGTAAGATACTAACGTAAAGTTGGGCGGGTTTCGATCCCAGTTTCAAGTATCCTATGTCTAGCCACACTACTGAAGAGTTGTGATACAATGAAACAGTCTGTCTGTAGATGACTATATATAGAAAACAGAGGTGGAACAAAAGAGGAGTGGTAATTTGTGAAGAAAGGCAGCAAAGATGAAAGAATATAAGGAGTGATTGACTAACTATAGATGACTCTGACTGATTGATTTTACTAAAATGATAACCTGTCTGGGGTTATTTTATGCCTCGATGTTAAGGAATTGGATACATTGTACAGGGTGGAGCGATAAAATTGTCGCCCTAGAAAAGACAACATGATTCCATTTCTGTTTAATGAAAACCGTTTTTTTTTTTTTTTTGTTGTTTCTGACCATCTACTAGTTGGCCAGTTGTGTACAAATCCCAAGAGCGATAAGAGCCTTATATATATATATATATATATATATATATATATATATAAATTTATAAGGGAATAGTTTGTAGTGATTTACGAAGCTCTTTGCTTTGATGTAGCACAAGGCCAAATGAATGGGGCACCCAATGAGAATCGAACTCACTCATGTAGGTTTGCAAGTCTAACTTGCTATGTAGGTTACTTTATTTTTAAAAGAGTTAAGCCCATTTGTTTGTTGTCACTTATGGACTTATACCTTTGAAAAAGGTATGAACGCCTTTATCCCCACAACTATATATTGAATAGTATCACTACTATTCTTCTACGTTATGGATTTGGCATTAAATAACTTGGGAAGTTTGATATGCCATTAACCAAAAAAAATCATTAACAGTTGGAGAATATTCAGCCTTGAAAGGTTATGACAGATCATCATCAAATCTGGCTGCTAGCATGGATTTCCTTGACTCACTCTCTCTCCATTCATCTCTGTCATCATTCACTCCCTGGAGTTCTTCTAAACTACATCCTGTATCTGCACAAAGCTGTTGTAGGTAAGTTTCTGCTGGTTGGCCAACACTGGCACATCTATGTGAAGGGACCTATTGGTGAACATCACTTATGAGTTCATTCTTGCTTCTCCGGCAGTGTCCTGCATGTTTTGTTCATCTTACTTGGATGGTTTTAGAGATGGGAGGTTAGTGGCTGTACAGCTGTTGTTTCATGGGATGTTGTTTCCAGGGTGTAGGGAAAATCGTGACTTACCTGACTAGCATGTGGCTGCGTTCAGTCGCTTAACAAAAAAAAAGCTAAAATGGCAACACACAGTCACTTTTGTATTTGCTTATCTCGCGTGAAGTAACACAGACTCTTGGCGCTCCTATGCAAATGAGATTGTCGGGTGTTATAAAAAGAGCCATGGAGGGAACGGGAGGCATTTGAAAGAAGGCATGTTGCGTGGACAGACGCGTGCAACAGGACTGTCTGAGTCAGTGACGTTATTGAAATCAACTTTCAAACTACACAGGATTTGTTCAGTATAACTCATAGCATTCTTGTACAGTTACTATATAGTTTTTTTCTCTATACATTTTGTCAATGTCCATGTGGTCCATCTGTACAGTACATTTATTGTATCCCTTGTAAGGATTGTAAACTTAAATCCTCATCATCATCATCATCATCATCATATCGTGCTGGCAGCACGGATATCCCTGACCCTCTCTCGCCACTCCTCCCTATCGTTCATCGCCCTAGGTAGGTCTTCAGGACAACAACCTGTATCCTCACATAGCTGCTGAATGTACGTTCGAGCTGGTCGTCCTGCTTTTGCGCGGCCATGTGTGGGGATCCATAAGAGTACATCTCTTATGAGTTCCTCTCTGCTTCTCCAGCAGTGTCCTGCATGTCTGGTTCGTCTAACTTGAATAGTTTTCGTGATAGGGGGTAGGTGGCCGTACAGTTGGTGTCTTGTGGGGTGTTGCTGCCAGGACTTGTTCAGGATTGCACGCAGCATTCTTGTGTAATTGCCATCTAGTTTCTTCTCCAGCCGTTTTGTTAGCGTCCATGTAGTGCATACATTGGCAAAACATCTTGAAACCTTCACGTTTGCTTGAAAGAACACAAAAGAAACATAAGAATTGGTAACTCAAACAATGCATTATTGCTACACATTTCTCAATCTAATCACAACTTCAACTTCAATTCTGCTAAGATGCTCATTTACATCCATAATAAAAGTCCCAAGACGAATTTTCGAAGCCGCTGCTATCTCATTCTTTACTTCCCTAAATACTCATCCTGGTTTTTATGATATTTCTCCTTACTTGAGCAGATCCATTTTAAATAGCTACAATATATTCCATCTTTAGTTGATATTTTCTTCATATATCATAATTTTTATGCTTTCTATTTTTCTTTTTGTTTTCTTTTTCTTCCTTTTGACTTGAAATCTTTCTCAATAAACAAATGTAACATAAATTCTATACAATATTCCTAATAAGTCAAATGACATAATTTAAAACAACAAATGCTAATTCACCAATTAAATGGCCAACTTTTTCTTATTATACAAATTTTCCCCTTGGTTTTTGTATTTCGCATTTTTAAACATCCATCGTTGACTTAACATTGTTAATATCTCCCCTCATGGTCCTGATGATGGTTCAGTAGAACCGAAATGCTATAGTGTCGACTTCTCAATAAATCTCTCCTTCCACTTGGATTACCTTGTTATCAATTTTTCTTCACAGTATGTTTAATTTTATCAGATAGATCAGACTTCCATATGATAGCAGTCTATGCCTTCGCGAGGCATATATAAACATCATACAAGATGCTGCTGCTGCTGCTGAGTGGCTATATATGAATTTCTGGTGAAATTCTGGCACATAAATATGTACTCATTGTATGAGTTATCTATTTTTTTTTTTTTTTTTTTTTTTTACAAATTTGCAAGGTTCAATCCGAATGTAAGGGATAAGCTCACTATGTACAGAAATCTCTTGCTAGATGAGCAAAAACTTATGCTCAAACTGGGGGTGTCCTCGTGGTGTAATGGTTAAAGCGATTGACTGCGGAATCGTAGTACGCGAGTTTGTACACCAGTCGCACTATTACGTTCACTTTCGGGCAAATACCCTTGGGAAAGGTATGAACCCCCTTATCCTCCCAGCTATGGGTTAAATAGTACCACTGCTGTTCTTCTAGGAGAATGGCTTTGGCATTAAATAACCTAAAAAATGTTGATATGCCATTAAACAAAAGAAACCAAACCAAACTATTATGCTCAAACTGTCATCTCCCCTTTTCAAATTTTCACACTGTAATGTTTTTATTGGTACTATCTTGTAATACTCTTAAATTACTTGAATTCTGATCTGAGTTATTTTCGTTTGTTTGTTTATTTTTTTTCAAAACTTTCTGAGTCATGTTGTGGGGGTGTAATGGTTAAAGCGATGGATTGTGGAATTGTAGTAAATGAGTTCAATCTCCAGTTGCGCTATCACATTCACTTTCGGACCAATATCCTTGGGAAAGACATGAAGCCCCTTATCCTCCCAGCTATGGGTTAAATAGTACCACTACTGTTCCTCTAGAAGGATGGATTCGCCATTAAATAACCTGCAAAAGTTGATATGCTATTTAGCAAAGAAACCTGAAACCTGCTATTCATTTTAAAAGTCAAAAGATATTCAAATAAAAATCTTTTTATAAAAAAGCAACAATTAAATTCACCAAAACTTAATAATTAGCCTTTTCATTTGTTTCATTTTAATATTTATTTGTTTATTTATTGTTTTGTTTTAATTTCTTTCTGCTTTTTTTTTTTTTTTTTTTTTTTTTAACGGTCAAAAAATATGCAAGCAAAAATGTAATGATAAAAAACAATTAAGTAAAGTTAGCAACCATAGTCGAGGGTGACCATAAGGCTCCCTTTTCAATAGCTACTACACCGAGGTGTAGGAGAGGGTGCTAATCCTTTCCTTGGATTGCTCCACTTTACCCTTAATACTGAGTGTTAAGTAAGGCGGCATCAAGTACTAATTTTTTTTTGAGTCTTTGGTATGACTCGACCTGAGATTGAACCCCGGTCTCCTGGACCATTGGCAAACACTCTGCTCATTAGGCCAAAACAATTAAACTAGCCAAAATTTTGTAAAAATAGCATTTTAATTTTTTTTTTAATATCTTATTCATTTTATTTATTTTTTTCATTTGTTAAAAAATAGATTTAAAAATATGAATATAAATAAATAATTTTCCCCACCATTTTTATAAGATTGGGAAGTTTTCTTGGGGTTCACCATGTTTTGATTTAATCAAGGGTTTTTGTTGGGGTTTGTACTTCAAGTATGGAGATTTTCTTGGCACTCAATACAAAAATGTATGTGTTTACCCAACCCCTCTGCCACAAGCAAAATATGACACAGTCAGTTTTTAAGCCGAGTTAAACAGCTAGTTTAGGTGTCCTGGATATGACATTAAACTGCATCTGATGATGAGTCTCTAATCCTGAAGCTTTGGAGAATGTAGAGTACTGCTTTATTACCATTACTCCCAGGTCCACTCTAATCTGGAGTGTTAGTACTTGCTAGGGTCGCATCTATTGGTCAAATAGAGCTGTTTAACAATTTAACTGTGCTAAGAAATGGACTGATATTAAATTGAATTGATAGTTTTACAAAGCAATTTAACTGTATACAAACAATCGTTTAATATCAAAAAGAATCATTAGTGTTAGATAGCAATACTTGAAACCATTTAACAGTGTACAAACAAATGATTAATACTTGATAGAATTGTGTTAGATAGCAATACTTAGAACTTTGTGCAAACAAGTGAACACTAGCTTGTTTAAAATGTTAACTACTTAACTGTTCATTTACATATTCTGTATAAACAGGATTTAGCATTAAATAACCTACAAGGGTTGATATGCCATAAAAAAGCAACAAGCCAATCATGTTTAATATATAAATTTATGTATAAACAGGATTTAGCATTAAATAACCTACAAGGGTTGGTATGCCATAAAAAAGACAATCATATATATTTGATATATAAATCTATGTATAAACAGGATTTAGCATTAAATAAACTACAAGGATTGGTATGCCATAAAAAAAGCAACAAGCCAATCATTTTTGATATATAAATTTATGTATAAACAGGATTTGGCATTAAATAACCTGCAAGGGTTGGTATGCCATAAAAAAACAACAAACCAATCATGTATATTTAATATATAAATTCATGTATAAACAGGATTTAGCATTAAATAACCTACAAGAGTTGATATGACATAAAAAAAAACAATCATATATATTTCATATATAAATTTATGTATAAACAGGTTTTAGCATTAAATGACCTACAAAGGTTGATATGCCATAAATAAAACAGCAAACCAATCATATTTAATAGATAAATTTATGTATGAACAGGTTTTAGCATTAAATAACCTACCAGAGTTGATATGCCATAAACAAAACAACAAACCAATCATATATATTTAATATATAAATTTATATATAAACAGGATTTAGCATTAAATAACTTACAAGGGTTGATATGCCATAAAAAAAATAATCATATACATTTAATATAAATTTATGTATAAACAGGATTTAGCATTAAATAACCTACAAGGGTTGATATGCCATAAAACCCAACCAACCAATCACTAGTGAGAACACTTGCTAATCCTTTGCTATTTTTAACTGAAAACTTGAGACAAAGGAGGTGCCCATGGTGTATTGGTTATCGTCTTGGGAAATGGACACGGCGTCACAAATTCAAACCCTTGACTGGGCTGATTACATTTCACATAATACTAATACCCTTGGGAAAGGTATGAATCCAATTTTTCTCCCTCCAGCTATGGGTAAATAGTTGGGCAGAGTGGTTTCTTTAGCCTTGGTTAGGCAACCAGTCTTGGAAAAAGACTACTCTGTTAAACCCCCACTTAAAAAGATTGACCTTGTGTCACATTCTGTCTGTGTGGAGGGGTTGGTTAAATACAGTCAACTTGAGACAATTGCATTTACTACTACTACTACTTCTAGGTATAATTGTGCCTCAACTGATATAGTTTAGTTTCTGCTGTATTTTTCTGTGAATACTATTCATGTGTCTGTAATTTCAGATAAAAGATTCAAGAAAAATCCAATGCTCTTGTAGAATGCACAGTACTTTCTGATTAAAGATTGCCAGATATGACCAAAATGAGTTCTAAGTAGAGATTCTTTTGGATGAAAAAAAGGGGCACACTATACACAGCAGGAAATGGTATTATAAATTAAATGATTGCAAGAATGTTAGCTAACACCCTGCTTTTTTTTGATAGACAACAATTACATCTAATAGTACTAGTGATGTAATTGTGACCTAGACTGACTATTGTTAGTGCTTCATACTTCTGTCTTTCTGCTAAACTATACTAAAGTTAGCAAATGATTACTACTAACTAGGTGTAAAAACAGTGTGATATACATTTTACTTTTCGTTGCTGGCTGGTCTCTGTGATCAAATTGGTTAGGTGTTATCCATGTCAGACAGGCTCCCAAGGATACCAGTTGTGAGTTCAAGTCTTGTTGGAAATAACGTCTTTTTTACCCATACTGCTTACATAATGATTGCAGAATATAAAGTGACCTAATAGGAACAATACAAAAAGAACTGTTTTAGAATGTATTGGAATGGTATAAAACATTTTTTAGAATATAAAATGACCTAATAGGAATGATATAAAAAAAACTCTTTTAGAATGTAGAATGACCTTATTGGAATGATATCAAAACCTGTTTTAAAATATAGAATGACCTAATAAGAATGATATGAAAAAAACTGTTTGAGAATGTAGAGCGACCTTATTGGAATGATATAAAAACTGTTTTAAAATATAAAATGACCTAATAGGAATTATATAAAAAACTATTTTAGAATGTTGAGTGACATTGGAATGATATAAAAGAACTGTTTTAAAATATAAAATGACCTAATAGGAATGATATAAAAAAAATATTTTAGAATGTTGAGTGATATTGGAAAGATATAAAAAGAAAACTGTTTTAAAATATAAAATGACCTAATAGGAATGATATAAAAAAAACTATTTTAGAATGTTGAGTGATATTGGAATGATATAAAAAGAAAACTGTTTTAAAATATAAAATTACCTAGTAGGAATGATATAAAAAAAACTATTTTAGAATGTTGAGTGATATTGGAATGATATAAAAAAAACTATTTTGAAATATAAAATGACCTAATAGGAATGATACAAATTCATTAATAAAAATTAGAAATTTAGATAATTTTTTAAAAAATATTTTGTATTTGGTTTTAAAATGTTCTTTCTTTCTCTTTTGTTTTTTTGTTTGTTTTTTTTTCTAAATCCTTTAAGAGTAAGACTGGTAAAATGAGTGATAATGACAAATCAAACCTTCTTGCTCCCTCTGTTGAGTATGAAGAAGAGGATTATGAAGAACAGAACACAGCAACCAGTATTCAAATCCGTGATGGCCAAACCATTGATCCATATTTTGAAGATTCTGGACTACATGACAGGTAAAAATTTAATCCTTTCTCATAGGCTCTCTTTTTTTTCTTTTCTTTGTTTTTCAAATTTTGCCTTAAAAACATTTTAAGGCAATTTTCAAAAACTACTTAAAACTTACTTAGTTCCTATAAAATATTATGAGGTTCATTTAGTTATGGCTATCAAAAGTGCATTGTGAAACTCCCAATAGCTACCAAAAATGCTGACTCAACTCTGGTCATCATCTTTACCACTCAATGTCCTGTTTTTGAATTCACTGCCCCCATGTCTTTTTTCTTGATTGCTCAGCTTAGTGTCCTAGCTTCGATTCACTGGCCCCATGTCTTAGAGTCACCTTACCAGCCCCGGGCTTTGAATGTGTGACTCTCTACTGCCAGAGTCTCACTCCTAACTCACCAATGTCCTTTGTCCTTTCTCCCTGTCTCACAGGTTCACATGGGCACAGCTTTTCATGTGGTCTTCGTGCCAAAATAGACAAAGGAGACCTTCTAGACAATTTGATGCTAGTCAAAGATCCTGAAGATAATTCCGCTGACCACTCACAAAACACAGAGACCCACGCACACACACATCTAATATATATATATAAAAATGAATTCTCATTATTGTGCCACATTATTTCCCAAACAAGAATGTTGGACTTATCCAACAAAAGACATAAAAGGTGAAGCTAGCAATAGTAACCAGTCTCACTTACAAAGAATTCTTTACCTTGATTGAACAACTGGATGTTTGATTCTATTATTATTATATTACCTCATACAAAAAGATAATAGACCTATTTGTTGGCCTTTTCTGGATTGAATGTTGTTTATTGATAAACTCAATCACACCATTTGGCAATGAGGGAATTCTTATTTTGACAATACAAGGATTTCAAGACATTGTTTCTTTAAAAGGGGGGGGGGCTAAAAACAAATAAAGAAATGATTCACAAGCATGCCAAAATAAAGGTACAGTGTATTTTCTTTCTTTTTGTCAATATGGAGGATTTAAAAACTGTTATGCTGGAACTACTAAATCAGCAACAACAAAGTATGAAACAAATGCAGTAAATATGTTTAAAACAACAGCAAAAGCAGGAAATGTGTTTAAAACAACAACAAAAGCAGGAAATGTGTTTAAAACGACTACAAAAGCAGGAAATGTGTTTAAAACAACAGCAAAAGCAGGAAATGTGTTTAAAACAACAGCAAAAGCAGGAAATGTATTTAAAACGACAGCAAAAGCAGGAAATGTATTTAAAACGACAGTAAAAGCAGGAAATGTGTTTAAAACAACAACAAAAGCAGTAACACCAGAACCAATAAGATAAAGAAATGCTTGAAATCTTTTTTAAAAAGTCAAATATTGAAGGAACATCAATTATGCCAGATTTGATTCCAAATTCTATTTGTGAATTCAACTGTAATCCTGATAAGGAGATAACTTTTTCTTCATATTATAAGCATTATGAGGATGTATTTCAATGAGATTGTCTGGGATGGACAGACAAAATCAAAGTTTGCTTGTTTTTGTGAAAATTAGACTCTGTTGAATATGAGAAATATGTAAACTATATACTTCCTTAGAAATCTGTAAATAAAAGACGAGGTAAGAGGTTGTAGCTAGTCCTGCTTGCAGAGTATTCATTACAGTTATTGAAGAACTACAAGTTTAATTCTATTATCATACTCCCTTGTACCAAAAAGTAATGAAGCTATTTGTTAACATCATTTACATTTTTCGGACTATTGTCCTCATCTTTGTCGCCATGGTTATCACAACATTTTGGCCGTTGTACGCTCTGGCCTTCTTCAGATGGTTGGAATGTCAAACTTAACCCTTTATTTTGCTTACCAAGTGTAGAAAGATATCACTGCAAACTGAATTTTCAGTCTACGAGTTCCAAATTATCAAAAGCAAATATCAGTTTGGTATTAAGAGTAGGTGCAAATGACAATGTGAAATTGATCCTTGTATTCACTTTCAAAGCGGCCTCTGTTAGTTCAGTGAAACTCCTTTCTGTTCTCCGTACAAGTCACACTAGCAGAAGCAACAACAACAACCGAATCCAACGATCCTCATATCGACTCGCTCCTTCCTCAAAGCGACGCACTTTTGTCAAGTCGGAGACCACCTCATTTGCATCCAAGCCGTGATAATTTGCGCGACTTTACAAGATCAGATGGTTATAAAAAGTCGCGGCCGCCATCTTGAATTTCTTTGTTTCCCGGCCTGTCTGAACGATGCACATGTGAAGTCGCTTAAAAGGTAAGCCCCCCCCACTCTCCGTTTTCATGATTTCTGCCACACCAAGGTAGACTGTTCTAGTTCCACAAGTCATATTTAATGAATGTCAGTTATTTCCTGTTAATTTCCGCTCTGAAAGTTCTCCACTGCCTTCACCGGGAATACCCGGTGAAGGCAGTGGAGAACACTCTTTGAGGCAATGGAGAACTTCCAGAGGGGAAATTAACAGGAGATAACTGATAACTGACATCCATTAAACATGGCTCGTGGAACTAGAACAGTCTACCCCGGTAAGCAAAATAAAGGGTTAAGTTCAACATTCCAACCACCTGAAGAAAGCCAGAGTGTACAACAGCCGAAACGTTGGGATAAACATGGTGACAAAGATGAGGACAATAGTCCGAAAAATGTAAAAGATGTACCTAATACCTCATTTGAGAAATATAGACAGCTATTTGTTAACATTTACCACATTCAATGTTGTTTACTGATAAACTCAGTCACAACATGTCTTGAGCAGGAATAGCCCCTCCAGGCCTTAAACTTGTTTGAATTTTCCTTCTCCTAGATCAGTCGCCATACCATGGTTAAAGAGCTCAGTCTTCCCTATTATTTACCTCTAGCAGGAGAATAGTTGGATTCATACCTTTCTCAAGGGTATTAGCTCTATGTGGAAATGCAGACAGGCTCGTTCAGGATTTGAACTTCGATAGCCGTGTTCACTTCTTATGACAGTATCAATTACACCACAAGCACCTCTCAGTTGTTACAAATAAAGAAACATGCAAATAGAAAAAGTCATACTTTTAGTTTCATAGATTTTTTTTAATAATATTTTTGTCATTTCAGAATCTATGTATTTATGAATACATAAAATATATTGTCTGCTTCTCTTCACTTCAATTATTCATGCATTTGATCCCCACTGAGTGGCCAACACTTGTGACCCTATGCTATACTAAACTTCGTAAATACTTCTTTTTATTCCAAAAAGAGTTACAAGTAAAACAGAAAATCAATTAAAGGGAAGTAACTCTTACATGAATCATCTGAACACTCAAATTTGTCAAGTGTATCAATATTCATTTATTATTTAACCCTTTCAACACTGTAGCTCCCAAATGACACATTTTTTATGAGCAAAAAAAAAAAAACCAGTAAAAAATCCTTTAAATCAACATAAAATGTTTTAATAATATAAATATTATGAATTAATATTAGGACTTAAACTAGGGATGTTCAAAAACATGCACCTGTTGAAATATTTTTTTTTTTAAATCCCTTAAACATGGCTAATTGTGGAATTTTAATAAAAAAAAAATTTCTATATGTAAAGAAATGAATGATGAGGTATCTTTTAAGACGTTTTCCCTCAAAATTCTGAAGATATTGTTTTGTTGTCATGCACCAACCCCATCTCTTTAATCATTTTCTTAATTCAATTCCCTTCTTGAAGGTGCAGGTAAATGATTTTTACATTTTTCAAAGATTGTTCCACTGAGAATTAGATTTTGTTTACATTTTTATAGCTGTTTGTTTATTTTGTTCATATTTTTGAAGTTAAAAAAAACCCCAGTAAAGTAAGGTACAATTTTGCTCATCTGGGAAACTTTTTATTCATTTTTATAGCTTATCCTTTAAGGATTTAGTTACTAAAAGAGAAAAAATTCAGGTTGTGTTTTTTTTTTTTTTTTGTTTTGTTTTGTTTGTTTTTTTTTTTAAGGTTTAAAATTAACATCCATAGATTAAACTCTTCCACTCACTACATAAATAAAATTGACTTATTAAATGGGAAAAAAAAAGAATTTAACCTAAATTGTTCTCCTTTTAATCGTTGTGATTTGGTGGGGGTGATTTTTCATCTAACAATATTTTTTTTTTTTATAGAAGCCTGCAAGGGAACCGATATAAAGGAAGTTGAACATTTTCCCAGTATAAACCCCCCCCCCAAATTATTGTGTTTTTGATCATCCATACTTTAGAAGGAAGGTATGCATTGCTTGTGTAAACGTTTCAATAAAAAATGTGTTTTTATTGTATAGTGGAGACACAAATGTAAAGTTTTAGTAGAGTTTCTCTGTTCTTAACTCAATCTTTTTTTTCTTCTTAAACAGTGGATTACCAGTGGAAGCAAATGTCAAGATAAAACCACCAACACTTAACAAAAATCAAGAGATTAAGTAAGTTCATATCATCATTGTTATTGTTATTATTATTTCTTCAAGAACTTGTAGCCTTCACTGAAGTCCAAGTGACCAAAAGTCTCCTTGTTGAATAATAGATTGGCATAATCTATTGTTTGACAGGTAGTGTAAGTTAGTTTGAAAAAGTGTGGAAAAAAACATTGGATCATCCAGTTTGATTGATGGATGATGACCTAAGGGTCGTTTGAGATTGCAGCTTTGATTGGACAAAGAATCACATGGTCAGACGATACTAGACATTTAGGAATATAATATCATTAGTTATTGAGAGCTGCCCAAATTTTTTAAGTTTCAGTTTAAAAATTTCATCTCTGCTCCCTGATTCCCCATTGGTCACAACGGGCGATGGAAAAACTTCCTTTCATAAAAAAAAGTAAATAAAATAAAGTAAAATGTGCTCATGGAAATGTGTCTGAGTTGTTTATCATCCCAGCACCAAATGGCCCTGTCAGCTGGGGCTGAATACACTGACTGCATCTCTGCAGATGGGTAACACACCCCCAGCAAGTGTCCTGGTTATGACACTAAACAATCTGATGGTGAGACTTCAGTAACACTGGAGCTTTGGAGAATACAGATTACCCCTCCATTGTCATCACTCTCAGGTCCCCTCTAGCTCAGAGTGATAGCACCTGATAGGGTCCTATCTATGGGTTAAATAGAATTAAACAGTGTACTTATGCTAAACTGAATTGCTTGAAATAGAACTGTTTTATCATTTAAATTGTGTACTTATGCTAAACAGAATTGTCTGAAATGGAATTATTTTTGTATGCTAAACTAAATTGTTTAAAATGGAACTGTTTTTGACATTGAAACTACTTACACTAAACTGAATTGTTTGAAAAAGAACTGTTTTGACATTCGTGTGTAAACAAAAACTATATTTATACTAAACCGAATTGTTCAAATTAGAACTGTTTGACTTAACTGAATAGCTTGAAATAGAAATGTTTCGGACAATTAAACTGTGTACTCAGGTTAAACTGAATTGTTTGAAATAGAACTGTTTATTTATATAAAAATAGATTTGGCATTAGATAACCTACAAAGGTTGATATGCCATAAAACCCAAACAAACAAACTGGAATAGATATGTTACATGTCACTCAAATAAGGACTATGCAACATCCTCAGCTCTCCAGGAATCTTCTCAGCGTTTTAGTTGATCTCAGCAGTGCTGTGGTCAAACAGTCTCAATCTTTTCTCAATTCTCCAGGTCTCTTTTTCAGGTTCTTGATGATTGTTCCAAGTACTCCAACTATGATTAGTATCACTGTCAATTTCATGTTCCATAACTTTTTCTGCTAGGATTTTCTTTTCATCTTTTAATTTTAGTTGCTGTTCTGGGTATGACATCTAGGGTTATTTTATGTCTAAAGGTTAGGGAATCTGATGTTGAGGCTGTTGGATTGTTTAGGGGAGGGTTGTAACATATGCTATGAATGACCTCTGGCACCAAATAATATATGTAACATAGGGCCATGTCCAAAAATACGACCAAGATATGAATACGTGAAATAGACATATTCATACGGATACGGAAAACGTTTGCAAATGTTCATAAACATAGGGAATCCGAAAAACATGAAATTGAGTTATATAATAGTTCGACGCTCACCTTCTTCTTGTGGGCGTCACAAATCGCACTCATTCAACCCGTCCACGGTCAAGGTTATATCATGATATTCCTTGACCGGATGCACCTGTTATTTACACAGGTGCATTTCCTATTTTGACAGCTTGGCCGGGTCAGAGGTCAATATACAACAATGACAAATCAAGTTCATACTTTTCTAGTACAGTTGGTTGGTTATGTCATATGGCATATCAACCCTTGTTAATATGGCATATCAACCCTTATAGGTTATTTAACATCAATTTCAGTTCATACATACTTTAAACGCATGTTATCGGCAACATTATCTTTAAACAAGCCAGAACTCATTTGTTTGCTCAGTTAAATGGTTTCAAGTATTTGCTAATTCTAATACTTCTATTTGCACACAATTAAATGATTTCAAGACTTGTTATGTAATACTGATAATTCATTTTAACATCAGTAATTTTTTTATGTACAGTTGAGTGATTAAATAGTTCTATTTGACCTATAGACTGGATAGGATGCTTGTAAACACACCACCGGTCCTGTCTCTGTTTCTTTTCTCTTACTCTTACTTGCCGACTGCTCGCCACTGGTCCTGTCTCTGTTTCTTTCTCTCACTCTTACTCTCACTTGCCGCATCAATACACTGGTTTGCACAATTCTGCTGTCAAAACAACAACTATACCCCTCCTCACAATGCTTCTTTTATACCAGTTCTGGCTGACCGAAATTTGTATATGTTGCAAACTCCGTTTCACCAGAGATGAGATGCATGACCTATAAATTGCACTCCCAACAATGCTCACACTTCCATTTACCATACTTCTGGTGTTCTACACGTAAGACACATTCACGCCATTTTCGAACTTTGAGGTAGGCCATTTTGCTCGTCACTTCTTGTTTCTTTCTTTCTGGCTATAAAAGGAATCCAATTCACACAGCTTCATTGTCATATTTAATTTTTCTCATTCACTCGGTTCACCACCTGTTTTTTATCCAGCTGTGGATGATTGCTGAATTCATGTAAATGTCAGCTATTCTGTCTGCATATACAGCTGGCTATTCATTGTCTCTTTGAACGATGAATCCTGGTTGGCACACTGGAGACAGCAGTCTGTGGATTCTGCTTTTCAATTTCACTACAATGCTAACAGGTACTACCATTCCAGGTTAGAGTGGGCCCTTCCCAAAGCTCCAGGACTGGAGCCTTACCATCAGATGCAGGACACTTACTGAGGGTGTCTTACCCTTCTGCAGAGATGCATTCAGCATATTCTACAGCTCCAAACTGAGCTGTTCCAGTGCAGAGTGTCATTTTACTTTTTGTGTATGTTAAATATGGTTAGTAGTATAAAGAGTTGAAGTTCTGGTGAGGGCTACAGATGTTCCACATTTTACACTTTATCAATATGTTTTGTTTTATTTTTTTGTTTTTGTAGCGAGAGAGGAAACTTACCTCCTGGATCAAAGTGTGTAAGACTATGCCTTGCATGTCAAGCACTAGAAAATATGTCCACTTCTGGAGGCAGAAGTTATAGTGGGCCAATCTCGTCTCTCGCGAGAAGAAATCTACTTCACAAGTGAATTTCAATAGGCCGGAACTTGCATAAAAGAGCATGCCAGCAGCAGGAGCTAGTTGTTGTTGTTCTTTGTGCACTGCTTTTTGACTGACAGAATGAACAAGTTGACCAGAGGTGTACTGACGAACGGCTGCTAGTCACATGTGTTATTTTTTGTCAACTGAGGCTACCCAATTGTCTGGAGACTAGGCTGCTGCTCTTGTTCTACAACAGTTTTTTTTTTTTTAATCTTTGAATTTTCTTTGTAGATCAAAGCCAGCTGTATTAAGAAATGTTCCTACTTCTGAAAATGCCAATGTTCAAATTGTTCGGTAAGTTTAATTTTGCTCTATCCTCCCATGTGATCAAGATTTCAATTTATTTTATGATTTTTTTAAATTTTTTTTTCTTTCATTTTCTTGATTCATAAACCACCGTAATTTATCAGGACTGAAGGAGACAATTATTTTTACTTTTAGCTGATGTATATCATTTTTACTTTTTTTGCTCATTTTTTTTTTACCACTTGTTCATCTTTACCATTGGCTCTTTTTTTACATTTAGCTCATTTTATACATTTTTAACTCATTTTTACTGTTAGCTGTCTTTACCACTTGGCTCATTTTTACCATTAGCATTTTTTTTTTCAAACATTTTGCTCTTTTTTTACCTTTTAACTCATTCTCGCTATTAGCTGCCTTTAGCACCATTAGCTCATTTTATTTTACTTTTAGCTTATTTTTACCTGTTTGGTCATCTTTACTTTTAGCCGATCTTTATCATTTGCCCATTTTTTACAACTTGCTCATCTTTACCATAAGCTCTTTTTTTTTTCTTTTTTTTTTTTTACATTTTGCTCATTTTTTACCTTTACCCGTCTTTACCTCTTGCTCATCGTTAACATTAGTTCATTTTTACCTGTTTGCTCATCTTTATCATTAGCTCATTTTTTGTTAGCTGTCTTTACCTCTTGATCATCTTTACCATTCTAGACAGAACCCCTCTTAAACTAGTAGACAAATTCACTTACCTAGGAAGCAGCGTCGCATCAACCGAAAAGGACATTGACACGAGGTTAACAAAAGCATGGACAGCTATCAATAGGCTATCGATTATATGGAAATCAGACCTAACCGATAAAATGAAACGCAGTTTCTTCCAGGCAGCAGTCACATCGATACTGCTATATGGGTGCACTACATGGACTCTAACAAAATGACTTGAAAAGAAGCTAGACGGAAATTACACAAGAATTAGCTTTACCATTAGCTCATTTTTTATTAGCTGTCTTTACCTCTTGCTCATCTTTACCATTAGCTCCTTTTTTATTAGCTGTCTTTACCTCTTGCTCATCTTTACCATTAGCTCATTTTTTGTTAGCTGTCTTTACCTCTTGCTCATCTTTACCATTAGCTCCTTTTTTATTAGCTATCTTTACCTCTTGCTCATCTTTACCATTAGCTCATTTTTTGTTAGCTGTCTTTACCTCTTGCTCATCTTTACCATTAGCTCATTTTTTGTTAGCTGTCTTTACCTCTTGCTCATCTTTACCATTAGCTCATTTTTTATTAGCTGTCTTTACCTCTTGCTCATCTTTACCATTAGCTCATTTTTTATTAGCTGTCTTTACCTCTTGCTCATCTTTACCATTAGCTTCTTTTTTATTAGCTGTCTTTACCTCTTGCTCATCTTTACCATTAGCTCATTTTTTGTTAGCTGTCTTTACCTCTTGCTCATCTTTACCATTAGCTCCTTTTTTATTAGCTGTCTTTACCTCTTGCTCATCTTTACCATTAGCTCATTTTTTGTTAGCTGTCTTTACCTCTTGCTCATCTTTATCATTAGCTCATTTTTTATTAGCTGTCTTTACCTCTTGCTCATCTTTACCATTAGCTCATTTTTTATTAGCTGTCTTTACCTCTTGCTCATCTTTATCATTAGCTCATTTTTTATTAGCTGTCTTTACCTCTTGCTCATCTTTATCATTAGCTCATTTTTTATTAGCTGTCTTTACCTCTTGCTCATCTTTATCATTAGCTCATTTTTTATTAGCTGTCTTTACCTCTTGCTCATCCTTACCATTAGCTACTTTTTTATTTGCTGTCTTTACCTCTTGCTCATCTTTACCATTAGCTCATTTTTTGTTAGCTGTCTTTTCCTCTTGCTCATCTTTACCATTAGCTCATTTTTTGTTAGCTGTCTTTACCTCTTGCTCATCTTTACCATTAGCTCATTTTTTATTAGCTGTCTTTACCTCTTGCTCATCTTTACCATTAGCTCATTTTTTGTTAGCTGTCTTTACCTCTTGCTCATCTTTACCATTAGCTCATTTTTTGTTAGCTGTCTTTACCTCTTGCTCATCTTTATCATTAGCTCATTTTTTTTTACGTTCAACTAATTTTTTACCTTTTGATCTTTTCTCTGTGAATCGTCTTTACCATTACCTCATTTTATTTTACCTTTAGCTGATTTTTTTCAGTTAGGTATCTTTACCTTTTGGTTATCTTTACCAACTGATTATTTTTACTGATTATTATTTCATACCTGAAACTTAAGATGCCTTTCTAGTCTTTCCCATGTATTTTAACCTAGTAACAATTGCCTGTAAATTAGTTGACTCATGATTATTAACCTGAAAATTCACTTTTGAAAACTTAACTTACAAACAGTCTATGAGGCAATATTAAAATCAATGACACCAAAATGAATAAATCTCTACTGTAATTTCAGAATGCCAATTGCATTTCCAAATCCTCTGTCAACAAGAGCTTCTGAAGAACCTGAATATGATGCAGCAACATCAGCAGCTCTTAGTCGATATAAATATTATAAACACTTGGAGAAATACTCTTCCACTGCTGAACCAGTCCTTGTGAGTATCTGTTAGTTTGTTTTTGTTTTATTTTATCGGAAATTCCTTTACAGCTTCATATTTCCTATTCAGAGTGTATCTATCTTGCTTTTTAACTGTGATCTTCACAAAAGAAATTAATGTTTGGTTGGTTGGTTTTATGACATATAAACACTTATTGGGTTATTTCATTCCAAAGTCAATAAACTGACTTTGGAATAAAATAATCAAGTAAGTGTTTAACCTTATCCTACTTCTCCTGACCTGTTTTGGATTGAAAATTTTTTAAACAAAAATATTGTTCATCTTAAATTTTTCTCATCCATGATTGCATTTGATCATGCACACAACTTGAAATCTTACATCCATACTCATTATTGCAATTGATTATACACACAACTTGAACTCTTACATCCATAATTACAATTGATTGTTCCTAGAACCTAATCTTTTTGATGGAATTTTTATTTGAATCTTCTACAGTGACTTGAATTTGTATCGCGAGTTCACAAACATTTTTTTGACATTCATCAGTGATTGAGACCTGACCACTCTCCAAGTGATACTGTTGTATTTTGACCTTCGACCCAGCCAAACTTGCCATTCCAAGGTGATGCACCGGAAGGAAGTGACACATTCCAATGACAGTTATGAGAGGAAATCGCATAGGCATGCTTGGCTGATGAAATGGGACAAGGTAAAAAATCCCATGGTACACTCATAGACTGATACACCGGAAGAGAGTGACCTCTGAACTGCATGACAGTTATTTCCGCTTGATGACGATCAAACGTGCCATTCCAAAGATTGAGTGGGTGTCGAACTATTATATAACTCTGTCAAGACAGAGATCAGTTGGAAGTTAGAGATAAGATGTGGTAGGGAAAGCCACACCAGGCCGAAGGGGCCCTCGGGGCCCCTGATTGAGTTGGGGTCCAGAGAAGTTGCTGATAAGATGTGGTAGAGAAAACCCGGCGGAGGGGGCCATTGGAGCCCCTGATGAGTTAGAGATCAGACAGAGTTATAGACGAGATGTGGTAGGGAAAGTCACTCCTGGCCGAAGGGACCCTCAGGATCCCCGATGGTGTTTAGAGACCTATTGGTAACAAGATGCAGTAGAGAAAGCCCGCACCCAGCAGAGTGGGCCTCTGGGCCTCCGGTTGAGCAGCCCTGGAGAACGAGAAAGACACAATGCTGATGGCTATAAGAGTGGGGGTCAATATATTGCAGTTATGTTTGTCTCCAACTCCCTCTCACAGTAAAACCCTAAGTAACCCTTTTTGAACCCTTACAATAAAGTGAGAGGTACATATTTTGTTAAAGAAGTCTTCTCTCGTCATTATTCATTGCGTCGGTATGTATCCAGCATATATATATGTATATATGTGCATGAATCAGTATATGAGAATATAACAATACAATCAACTGATTATTTCCTCTGGGAAAATTCTTTGGGATCCATTTGGAATTACCTAGTGATGCTTTAAACGCAATAACTAAAAACATCAACATTTGTTAAGATTTTTAAAAATCATAAATTTCAATAAAAAGATAAGGGTTAACAATTATGCTATGCTTTTATATATGGTCCAAAAATGTATCTTTATAATCATTTTAAACCTGTAAACACTTAATTATCTCAAACTGATTTATTTAACCCATAGATAGGACCCTCGTTGTACTACCACTTTGATTAAAAGTGGACCTGAGAGTAATGCCTACTAAAGGGTGATTCCACACCCTCCCAAAGGTCCAGTACTGAATCCTCATTAGTCTCGTATACAAGACACCCACTTATTTTGGTCGGGGGTCTTATCTTACTAGAGAAAGGCTGTTGGCATATTCTAGGCCTCACCAGTTGAGTAGACAAGAGAAGTTACCAGTGTGAGTCAAAAGTTATGTAATATTTTGGTACATGCTAGTTTGCAGCACATATATCACGTAACCAAAACAGTCTTAGTCATAGTTAATGATATCATGGTAGTTAATGCCCTGATACTTGGTGTATTGCTTCACTCCATGTGCGATTCGAAAGACTCACAGATAAACGTACCGTGTAATCTAATTTGGGAATTTATGCTTTATGAGTTCAAACTGATACATAATACTGCAGAAGCAACCAAAAACTTATGTTGTGCAAAATGCAAAGGTGCAGTTGATCCCAATGAAGTAACCAGATGGGTCAAGAAATTTTGCTCAACTTGCAAAACCTCAACAATCAGCCAAAGGTCAGGTTGGCCTAAAACCATACTCCAAGCCACTGCACAAATCTTGTGGGTAGCACTTGGAAAGTATCAGGAGAGCTCAGTATCTCACTGACCAATATGGTTCTTCACTTTCCCAACCTTTGCAAAAGTACCCACTGCTGCCCAGTTGTGCTTTATATTACACAATTATCGAACAAGTTTTGTCTCATCCTAGTTATATGGAAGAGTCTCCATGGCACAGTGGCTAACATGCTGGCCTGTGACATTGTAGTTAACAAGTTTGAACTCCAGTTGCAATATTGCATTCACTTTCAGGCTAATACCCTTTGGGAAAAGTAGTAACCCCTTTATCCCTCCAGCTATGGGTTAAATAAGTATCACTACTATCCTTCAACAAGGATGGCTTTGGCTTTGAATGAACCAATTAGCTTGATATGCCATTAAACAAAGAAACCAACCAGTCAATCTAGTAATACAATCACTATAATCTCACTAGCAAAAAAATCTTGAAAGTTATTGAATACATTCTAATGAGAGTTCAAATCTTGTTGAAAACATCTTTCTAACTTCACACTAACAGCTGACCTAGAAAGTTGGGATAGAATTATTCTCCCTCCAGCTATGGGTAAATAGTAGGGCAGACTAGGTTCTTCAGCCTTGGTGAGGCAACTAGTCTAGGAGAAGGAAAACTCTGAATTCAAACCTGTTAAACTCCACTTAAAAAAACTGACCTTGTGTCATATCCTGCCCGAGCGGAGGAGTTGGGTTAATATGGAAAGTTGGGATAGAATGAGTCGGAGGGAAGGATATGATTCAAAAATGAATAATGAAAATATTTTGTCTCTTAATTCAAATGATTTAATATTATAAAAAAAATGTACCTTTTATTTTTCAGGTAATGCCTGAACATATGTTACCAACACAGTTTTTTACAATCCTGACATTCACTCCGAAGATTGTTGGGAAACAAAAAAGTTTTATTACTGTGTAAGTACACCTAAATGAAAGTAGAAAATCCACTTTGGCTCTACTTTTGAGATTATAGAGATTTGGTCTCATATTTGAATGATTATATTTGTCCAGATTGAGATATATGAACAGGTTGACAACTAGATGGGTCAAGGTTTCTAGGTCAGGACAGAGAGAGAGAAAGAAAGAAGGGCTAGCATGTCAGTACTAAGAGAGAGAGAAAGGCTACCATGTCAGTACTGAGAGAGAGAGAAGGAGAGAAAGGCAAGCACGTCAGCACTGAGGGAGAAGGAGAGAAAAAAAAAAGCTTGCATGTCAGCACTGAGTGAGAGAGGCAGAGAAAGACTAGCATGTCATCACTAAGAGAGAGAGAGAGAGAAAGAAAGGCTAATATGTCAGTGTTAAAAGAGAGAGTGAGAAAGGCTTGCATGTCATCACTGAGAGAGAGAGGCAGAGAAAGACTAGCATGTCATCACTAAGAGAGAGAGAGAGAGAGAGAGAGAAAGAAAGGCTAATATGTCAGTGTTAAAAGAGAGAGTGAGAAAGGCTTGCATGTCATCACTGAGAGAGAGAGAGAGAAGGGCTAATATGTTAGTGTTAAGAGAGAGGCAGAGAAAGGCTAGCATGTCATCACTGAGAGAGAGAAAGAAAGAAAGAAGGGCTAATATGTCATAGTTAAGAGAGAGGGTGAGAAAGGCTAGCATATCAGCTCTAAGAGAGGAGAAGGAGAAGGGCTTGCATGTATCTGGGTTGATACACTCTTCATTATCTATGAAAATAAATGCACTTCCTATTTGTATGTTTGTTCTTGCCACTTTTATTTTTAAACAGCTTGGACTGTTGACAATGCCAGGTATTCTTGCTAGTTATTCTCACTTTCTGAGTAGCTTTACTACATTTTATTCTGTACATTTTATCTCAATATTGTTTATGTTATTCATATTTACAGATTTGCCTTGTGGAACACAATGATGGGGACTGCACTTTTAAGTATGCCTTGGGCAATTCAAATGGTAAATTGCTATTATTTTAAGACTTGCTAACTTGTTTCTTTGCTTTTTTAATATTTATTATATATATATATATATATATATAGTTGGTGACCTTAGTCAAGGGTGGCCTGAAGGCTCCTTTTTCAATAGCTACTACACCGAGGTGTAGGGGAGGGTGCTACTCCATTCCCTGGATTACTCCACTTTACCTTTGATCTTTACCTTATAATACTGAGTGCTAAACAAGGCAGAATCAAATACCATTTTTGGAGTCTTTGGTATGACTCAACTCCAGTCTCCCAGACCATTGACAAACACTTTACTCGTTAGGCCAATGGTGTGTGTATATATATATATATTCCCGTGTCATTAGGTAACATCAATAATGGTTACTGTGAATGTGTAATAACGTCAACAGCTGAAAGTAAACACTTTTTTTTTTTTTTTTTTTTTAAATCACAAACAGCACACTAAAATGAAGATGAATGTCCAATGTAATCTCTGCTCTTAATTGATCTGGCGTATATATATATGTGTGTGTGTGTATATATATATATATATATATATATATATATAATTCTTTTAAATACTCTGTCCGGTGGCAAAAGCTGCTTGGTAGCACCAGGAGTGGCAGTACCACCTTGAGCTACTGAAACTGTGTTATCACTCCTGGTTGGCGGCTGATGAGGGCAGGGTATCGCACATGCTTTCACACGTTGTATGATGAAAAAAATTGGTGGCAGCTCATATCAATCATATTTATTTTATATATATATATATATATATATATATATATATATATATATATATATATATATAATATGCATTTTGGCATTTCTTAATCTATAATCATATCTTTTGTTTGCCAATCATTCTTTGAAGTAAGCTGCTATTGAGTTTTTTAAAAAATATTTCATATTGACAGATCAATTTATATACTGCCTTGTTGGTGTGGTTTAGTGTATGTATGTTGAGGGTTAAAACCCCTCCCTCTACGACTCAAAAAAGAGTGAGTTCTGGAGAGTACTGATTGCACCTTCATTGCCATCATTCTTAGATCCACTCAGACCCAGTGAGTGTAGTACACCCCATCTCTTGGTCAAGTCAATATATTTTAAAATTATTTGTATTTTATCGGACTGTGTGCAAAAAAACAACTACACAAATAAAAATATGAATATGAATGTACAATGAATGCGATTGCCTATCTGCTATGTATAAAATAACCCTAGATGGGTTGACATGCCTTTTAACATCAATCAGTAAGTCACTGGAGGTATGTCATTGCCTTTGATGAAAAAAAGCATTTATTTCACTCTAGACATATTTATTTTTCAACATAAACTCCTTGGTCAATGCACATAAACTAATGCTTTTCCATTCATCATGTTGACCAAACATTATACAGCAGAAATTTCAGATGAAAATTGTGAACTAAATAGCTGCATAAGGCTACAAACTTATTGACCCACTCTTGTATATTTTCTTTTTTTCTTTTTGTTCAGGCTGGTTTCGCTAATGGTATCTTGCTGCTGACTTTAATTGCTTTTCTCATGTTCTATTCCGCATATCGGATTATGTCTTGTACAAAAGAAATGGGTGAGTGGTCTTTTTTTTTTTTTTTTTTGGTTTTCCTAGAACTCCATCGAAGAGTTTTCAAAAGATACATGTTGCTTATCACTGACATAATTATTTGTATATAACATGCATTCAGGCTGTGGGGGACCTAGAGTTTCACATCTTCAACAACCTGTTTATTTTTAATCTATTATTTTATATCAAATCATATTAATATTATTTTCTAAATGCCTTTTCAGCCCAGTCAGCAAGAGCTGTAGAATATACTGACTGCATCTCTGCAGTCAGTATCCTCCCCAATGAGTGTCTTGGATATTACACTAAACCATCTAATGGTCAGACTCCAATCGTGGAGCATCAGGGAATGTGGAGTACTCCTTCATTGCCATTATTCCCAGGTCTGCAGTGGCCCAGTCAGCTGGGGCTGCAAAATACACTGACTGCATCTCTACAGAGGAGTAAGACTCCCCCAACGAGTGTCCTGGATATGACACTAAACAATCTGATGGCAAAGCTCCAGTGATGTTGGAGCTTTGGGGAATGCAGAGTACCCCTTCATTGCCATCGCTCCCGGTTCACTCTGGCCCTGGAGTGGTAGCACCTAATCGGGTCCTATCTATGGGTTAAATAGAATTAAAAAGTGTACTTATGCTAAACTGAATTGCTTGAAATAGAACTGTTCATATGTATAAAAATGTATTTGGCATTAAATAACCTACAATGGTTGATATGCCATAAAACCAAACCAAATCATATATTTATATATATATCTCATCATGAAGGCTTGTGAATAGCACAGATTTCTTTTTACTACCTCTTGCCTGTCCCTTTAAGCCATTGCACTTGGTAAATCCTCTTGACTGTGTCAAGTGTCCCCACAAAGCTAATGAATGTAAATTTTTGCTAGTTGACTTACACTAGTGGAGATAGCAATTCTTGAAACTATTTAACTGGGTGCAAAAAAACTGATTTCTGGCTCATTTAAAAAATGTTACCTACAAACTATTCACTTAAAAATCATATATAATATACATACAAACAGGGTTTAGCATTAAATAACCATTAAGGGTTGATATGCCATTAAACCAAATAATCTAACTTATCCTATTTCTCTTAGTGATCCCTGGGATGAGGCACTGTAAGTCAAAACTGATGCAAATCAAGAAAAAAATTTCCTATTTAATATAATTTTAATCAATTAGTTCTTCACCTCATCAATAAAGGAAATTTCAAATAATTCTTAATAAAATAATTGCTTCAAAATAGTGTAGCTCAGTTGACTGGGGCTGTAGAATACACTGACTGCGTTTTTAGTAGAAGGGTAAGACACCCTACCCCCAACGAGTGTTCTGGATATGACATTATACAATCTGATAGCTAGGAATACAGAGTACCCCTTTATTGCCCTCGCTCCCAGATCCACCCTGGCCCTGAGTGGTAATACCTGATAGAGTCCTATCTATGGGTCAAATAAAACTGTTTGACATTTAAATTTGAGTGAAAACAAAAGACATATGCTAAATTAAATTGTTAGAAATAAAACTGTTTGATCCTTTAACTGTGTATAAACAAATGACTGATGTTTAATTGAATTGTTAGTGATACATAGCAATATTTGGAACCATTTAAATTTGTTGACTTATGTTAAATTGAATTGTTACAAATACAACTGTTTGATCTTCTGTGTGTATCTACAAAATGTGTTTACAAATCATATATTTGATATATATGTAAACATAGGATTTGTCATTAAATAAGCTACAATGGTTGGTATGCCATAAAACCCAACCCAACCCAACCCAACTCAAAACATATATTTATATATATGTGTATAAAGAGGATTTGGCATTAAATAACCTACAATGGTTGATATGCTATGAAACCAAACCAACTCTTATATGTTTAATATATATGCATGAAGTGGATTTGGCATTAAATAGCCATCAATGGTTGATGTGCCATAAAACCAAACCAAACCAACTCTTATATGTTTAATGTATATGTAGGGAGAGGATTTGGCATTAAATAGCCATCAACGGTTGATGTGCCATAAAACCAAACCAAATCAACTCTTATATGTTTAATGTATATGTAGGGAGAGGATTTGGCATTAAATAGCCATCAATGGTTGTTGTGCCATAAAACCAAAATAGTTATGTAACCTGAAGACAACAACAATTAAGAATCATGCTGTCTCCGCAATTTCAGTATACAATACAACCTTCAGCTTTTTATTTAATGAAAGCATTGTGGCAAATCTGAATTGCCGTTATCTCTGCTCTTGCCATTTTGGAGCATTATTTAGCAAAACTGTATAAATTGTATATTTCTGGAATTGACTGTGGATAATTGAAAAGATGGAAAGTGAAAAATGTCGATAAGGGGAGACAACTCTAATTATTTTTTTAAATGTTTTCCCTTGATCCATTATTTGATTTTTCGGTAGGTACATAGACTAAACAATTTTTTTGTTGTTGTTAAGTTTGTTTTTTTTGGCGGGGGAGGTGCTTTCTTAGCAAATTAAAAAAGAACAAAATGGAACCATTCTTAAAGTTAAATTTTTGCCCTCTTGGCAAGGCTTAGAATACACTGACTACATCTTTTTGCTGCAGGCTAAAAAGTTTTCTGAGATATGACACTAAACTGCATCTGATAGGCTCCAGTTCTGAATCTCTTGAGAGTGTGGAGTCCCCTTTCCTTGCCATTATTCCCAGGTTCACCCTAAGCCAAAGTGTTAGAGTCAAATAGCTCTTTCTAAAAATTATTCAGGGGGTGTCCTCGTGGCGTAAAGCACTGGACTGCGAAATCATAGTAAGCAAATTTGAACTCCAACCTCGCTATTATGTTCCCATTCAGATAAATACTCTTCGGAAAGGTATGAATCCCCCTTATCCTCCCAGCTATGGATTTAAATAGTACCACTACTGTTCTTCTAGAAGGGTGGCTTTGGCATTAAATAACCCAAGTAGGTTGATATGCCGTTAAACAACTTAGTAAGCTTAGTAAAAATTATTCGTATTTGATAGCACAAAAAAATTATTTGAAAAAAAAACTCTTAAGAAACAACTATACAAAAAATGTAAATATGCACTTATAATAAATGTGATTCCCTAACCTGTAAGCATAAAATAATGCCAGATGGGCGTTAAAGTCAACCAAATGATTGAAAGTAAATACAGTGGAGCCTCGGTAATAGAACAACTCAAAGTTCAACCAACAAATTTGAATAAAAAATATCTCAGTGATTGAACAAACGTTTAGAGTTTGAACACACAAGTTGAGCCGATGAAAACGGGACACGCATGAATGAATGCCAAGGAAAACCGAACACAGCTGAATTTCACTTTCCACTTTTTCAATTATCCACAGTCAATTCCAGAAATATACAATTTATACAGTTTTGCTAAATAATGCTCCAAAATGGCAAGAACAGAGATATCGGCAATTCAGATTTGCCACAATGCTTTCATTAAATAAAAAGCTGAAGGTTGTATTGTATACTGAAATTGCGGAGACAGCATGATTCTTATCTGAGCAACATGGTTTCTATTTTTGAACGAATCAGTAGTCAAACAGAATTTTAGGACAAATTATGTGCTACAACATATTGATAACTCTTCCTCATGTTTTTCTATGGTTTATTTTGTTTTCTTTTCAATGAAAAAAAAATGGAGCCATTCTTAAAGTTGAATTTATATCTTTCAGAACACTTGAATTTTGTCGATTTCCCCGACGTTTGCCGCTATTTCCTGGGATGGCCTGGTTATATTATATGCAATGTTTGTTCTCTTATCTCCCTTCTTGGTGGCATGATTGTTTATTGGATTCTGTTGTCGAATTTCATTTACAATTCGGTCAAGTATTTTTTCTGTAAGTTATTACCATTTTCAAATTGTTATACCTGTTTATCTCCCTTGAATTTAAAAACCCAAATAAACTAAAAAAATTTATCTAAATTTCTTAGATGAAACATTATCATATGAATTTTAACTAGTTTTTCTTTCATCTTTTTTTTTCTTTTTACATTCTGCAACTGCTAAATAAGTGCTGTGGGTTGAAAATAAGTAAACAGCCCCTAACAATATTTCATTGCTATTATTCTCAGGTCCTCTCTAACCCAGTTTGTAATCTGTGTACCGAGTACATAAAGAAATGAATTTTTTTTTCTATACAGAATCACATTTTTAGTAATATTTTTTCTATCATTTTTAATCTAATTAGATTTTTTTTTTTTAAATTAAATTACTATCACTTAAATAATATTTGGCAAAAAAACCTATTATGCATATAATAGTTCTATTCTCTCAGTAATACCTACATTTATTCCTGACCTTTGACAATCCATTATTGCTGACTCTGAACGAAAGTTAAAGAGGTAACAAGTTCACAAAAAAGGAAAAAGTCAGACACATAGTGACAGAAAAATACCACTCATTTTATTAGAATATTTTTGTCTCCCTTAAAGAGATCTCAAAGTAGGAAGATGTCGGGGGTTGGGGGGGGTATCCTATCATTTTTACGGATCATAGACCAACAAAATCTTAATCAGTGCAATTACATTATCTCATTATAATAAAGATTGTGTCTGTCTGTAACCAAAACTACATTACCACCACCATCACAATTCCCTTGATAACATTATATTTTCAATGATTATAAAATAATCATTAATTAGCATCTAATTCATTACCAATGTCTCTATTAAAATCTAAATTAGCATCTAATTCATTACCAATGTCTCTATTAAAATCTAAATTAGCATCTAATTCATTACCAATGTCTCTATTAAAATCTAAATTAGCATCTAATTCATTACCAATGTCTCTATTAAAATCTAGCTGTGTTAGATTTGCTTCAAAAGAGCTCATGTTCTCTTTTTGCTTAGATGTAGCACAGTGCCTTTGAATGAAGCACTCAAAGAGACTCACTCATGAAGGTTTGCTAGTTAAGCTTGCTAAACATTAAACCACTTGAGGTGCCCAGCCCATGTTATTTATGCATTTCAAATCTTGCAATGTATGTGTTATATATCACTAAGAAATAAAGTTTTACATTGTATATGGTGTGGATAATTTGCATACTGCTTTTAACAAAACAGGGTTTAATAAATAATTACTTGGTGTTATTGATTTTTAATATCATTGTTTTATCCTCAAACTTATTAAAAACAATCTTATGTATAATTTTAAATAGAAAGCAATTAAAATAAAATCAAAATTAGTATAACTATTTTATATGTTCTTATTTTTTCAGTCTTTCTAATTTTATATATTTTATTACATAAAAAATCAAATACTCGCTACTGGAGGACATATATTTTTTTCTTGTACATTTAAAAGCTGTATTCTACAATAATGTTTGTATTAATTCCTGATCAATGACGATCCTCTTTTGCTGATTTGTTTATAAATTGTATTTTGAATTAGAAGTTGTTATTGAATTGGCTCTTTCTTGATTTCTGATATTGATATATCTGTTCTTTTTTTTTTTTTTTTTTTTTTTTTTTAGTCCAGAGTAATGGTCATTTCAAAAACTCAACTCAAAATGCTTCAGGTAAAGAAATATTTCCTATAAATTCTTATACTAAAAATGTTATATAACATATGACATGGATTTTTGGTTCGTTCCTAGTGACCCCATGTGCTTTGACAAGCTGTCACATTGTAATTAGTAAACAGGGGGAGGGTAACGCATCAGGGCAGTTAGGTCCAACAGGTGTGTAACTGGAAGGAGACCATGTGATATGAGAACCACGCAGTAGAGAATCGGGAGTTGAGCCCGGGACATGCAGCCGATTAGAGGCGTTAGGATGTCTCTGATGATACAGCTTGCTAGGGGGTGCAAGCTCCTGGGAGAAGATATTGGAGAAGAAGTCCTCTCTGAGTATATGTCTCTCCATCTATCTTTCAAACTAACAACAAACTGTGTGTCCCTTTCGAGAATAAAATGAGAGATATATTTTTATAAAGGAATGTGTTTCGTTTGTTCATTATCTTTGATTATGTTCTTGGTTGGGTCTATAAGACCCTACAACAAAAAGTTTTTTTGTATTTATTGTTAGATGGCTTTAGAAGTGTTTAGTTTTTACTAATATCATTAGAAATGAATGATTTTCATCATATTGTAACAACTGACATATCAGTATATGTTTTTAAAAACTCGAAAAACTTATTGATTCAAGCATTGAAAATAAAACAAAATAAGCAATATCTTTTAACATAGACATATCTCACTTAGAGGATGTTCACTTAGGTTGTTTTTTGAAAGAAGAGGGGGCGGTGGATAGTATGCCTCGTCAGTGACAGAAAGAAAAGAGTCTCTCGTAACTGAGCATGCGGAATCAATTTCAAATGCTGTTGCTGTGTCGTCTTCTTAATATAAGGTGGACAGCCAAATTTCTACTCTGAAAATATTCCTTTTTGCCTGCAACAATCTTCTCTACCAGTCCTACACCTAAGCTCGTCTCCTGTCATGCATTGCCAAGACTCAAAATGCCTCTCTCACCTGGTGCATTCAGGCAAGACTTAAATAATCATACCAAAATGCCACATCCAGTTCAGTCGCACAATGTGGTAATTTATATGCGCGCCAGTGTGTAGGTAGTCCTGACATCAAATATGATTCCCGATCAGGAGGATGTGAGTTCAATCTTTCCAATCACCCGTTTCTCTCTCCCTGATCTCATTTTACTGACATATTTGTGCATACCTTGAGCTGCCTCATGCATGATATCTCTTGCCACATTTTTTTTATTATTTAGCAGTAAATAAACTAATAACAGAAAAGACACAAAACATTTTTCTTTTATAACCAAACATAAAAGATATTTCTTAAATAAACTAGATTGAATTATTTAAATTAGTAGTAGAATTTTTTTTGTCCAGTTATGCAGGGAAAGATATTATGGATTTCATTGATAAGAAAATTAGAATTAATATTTAACTGCTCCTCCTTAAGATTTTAGGACAGCCTTAATTCTTTTAGGCATAGATTTCATAAATTTAAAGCTATATTCTTTATCAAAGTGGTTTCATCTTTCCTGAATGGCAGTTTATAGATCTTTGGTGAATAGAGCCTTCTCATAGACCTTCTTCTACTTTTTAGTTTTTTCAAATTTTCACTATAAATTTTTAACTGAATTTAGATCCAGATTGATTATTGGCCATGTCTCTGATTTCCTCTGCATTTCCTGAAGAAAAGCTTGGATCCCCTTTGCTTTGTTACAATTGTTGATTCCATCAAACACCTACCTAATATATCTATATTTGGTGCCATGGTACCTCTCAGAACTTTTATTTCACTTCAATAACTAATGTTTACAAAATCTGATAACTTGATCTGAGGGTTTCATACAGTAAATAAGGTGAATTTTGCCTTAGTTAGCAATAGAAGACACTGTTTTTAGTTGCATTTTTTTCAAGAAAATCAATCGTCATGGATCCTTTCATGTCTCAAAAGACTGTCAGCATGGCCTTCTTTACTGATGGCTGTGCCCAGGACTTTTTCTTTACTGTAAAGTCAGTTTGTTTCCACTTAGTGGATTGTCTTTCCGACTTGGGCTCATAGTGGCAAACCCGCATTAAGCCAAATTGTAAAGATTTTTTAATTAGAACATACTTCTCTATACATATCACATATTCTTCAGTAAATTTCCTATCATTTGCACTTCTCAGCCACCAAATGTTTGATTACAGACCTCTGATCAAGCCCGGAGCACTCTGATTTGCTGCTATTATGAATAACCTCAAAACAAATATCTTTACAAAATTAAACTAATTTTTGCTCTAAACCAATGAATTTATAGATAAAATTTCTGAAAATATATATATATATATATATATATATATATTTTTTTTTTTTCAATTCCCTTTATTTATTGAATGACCCTCATTATACTGCTGTGGTTTGTATAAGTTTATCTTATTTTATTACATTCCTGATACAATAATGCTTGATTCCTGTTTTTCAGTGCTTTGCCCACCTCGAGATAATCAGACGAATCACACACAATATGGAATTGTGTATTTTTCTCAATTTGATGCCACAACAAACCATGCAATGGAAGAGTTTAATGAAATTTGGAATTTAACAAAAAGTGTACCTTTTTTCCTGCTGTTAATACTCTTTCCACTTATTAATTTTAAATCACCAACTTTCTTTACTAAATTCAACTCTTTAGGTAAGATTGTTAAACCTAACTTTATTTTTTCTATATTTTCAAACCACCTTGTCAGAATATGCTAGCTGTATCCCCTGTCCTGGGTATGACACTAAGCTGGATCTGATGGTGAGGTTCCAGTTCTGGAGATCTGAGAAGTGTGGATTTAGCCCTTCATTGCTATTACTCTCAGATCCACTCTAATTCAGAATATTAGTACCTTTTAGGGTCCCATCTATGGGTGAAATAAATCTATTCAAAAATTATTTGTATTCGACAGGAATACTTGATGCCAGTGTACGGCCACCTGCCTCCTATCACGAAAACTATTCAAGTTAGATGAACCAGACATGCAGGACACTGCTGGAGAAGCAGGGACGAACTCATAAGTGATGTACTCTTATGGACCCCCACACATGGCCGTGCAAAAGCAGGACGACCAGCACAAACATACATTCAGCAACTATGTGAGGATACAGGATGTTGTCCTGAAGACCTGCCTAGGGCGATGAACGATAGGGAAAAGTGGCGAGAGAGGGTCAGGGATATCCATGCTACCAGCACGACATGATGATGATGATAATTGTTTACTCAGGATTATCATCATTGGTTACTTGAAACCATACCGGGTCATTAGCCTAATGAGTAGAGTATTCGCCAATAGTCTGAGAGACCGGGGTTCAATCCCATACCAAAGACTCAAAAAATGGTACTTGATGCCGCCTTGCTTAGCACTCAGTACTATCAGGTGTGGATCAAGGGTAAAGTGGAGCAATCCTGGGAATGGAGTAGCACCCTCCTCTAGTAGCTATTGAAAAGGGAGCTTTCAGGTCATCCATGGCTAAGGTCGCCAACTTGCTTGAAACTATATAACTGTGTGCAAACCATGCAATGGAAGAGTTTAATGAAATTTGGAATTTAACAAAAAGTGTACCTTTTTTCCTGCTGTTAATACTCTTTCCACTTATTAATTTTAAATCACCAACTTTCTTTACTAAATTCAACTCTTTAGGTAAGATTGTTAAACCTAACTTTATTGATAAATAGAAATAATTATTTAAGTACTTGCCAATGGCCCAGGAGACCAGGGTTCAATCCCTGCTCAAGTCATACCAAAGACAAAAAAAAAAACGGTACTTGATATTCCTTGCTTAACACTCAGCATTATAAGGTAAGTAAAAAGAGTTAAGTGGAGCAATCCAGGGAAAGGAGTTGTGCCCTCCCCTACATATTAGTGTAGTAGCTATTGAAAAGAGAGCCCTCAGGTCGCCCTTGACTACGGTTTCTAACTTTATGTAATTATCAGTATTAGGTAACAATATTTAAAACCTTCAAACTGCAAATTATTTATTTTAGATGGGAATACTTGATATCATATAACTGTTGTCTGAATTTCTGAGATGAAGCTTGAAGATTTTTATCATTAAGTTTTTTCGGACTATTGTCTTCATCTTTATTGTTATTTCCACAAGGTTTCGCCTGATATGTCCTCTGGCTTTCTTCAGGTGTTCGTCGAACTCAGGAACCTACACAGAACTTTGAACTACATCCTTTATTGAATCCACAGGGGTCACCTGTTCTGATTCCATTAGCCATAACCAGGTACAAGTCTTAAGTAGTTTGAAGTTCCGTGTATGTTCCCAAGTTCAACAAACATCTGAAGAAGGCTGGAAGACATATCGGTTGAAAAATTCTGAAAACAGTCTTAAAACCCTTATTCATAAAAATCATATAAATGTATACAAAAATTTACATAAAAAATATAAACATACAATAAATGCAATTCCCTAACCTTTAGGTATAAAATAACCTGACACATGTTGATATGCCATTAAAATAAGTCAATCAATCATATTTTCACATGCTGCTCCTTCTATTTAAATGATTTAATCATCACATGCTATGAAATATACTAGCTGCATGTCTGCAGAGGATTAAGAAACAATGAGTGTCCTGATTATGACATTAAAGAATCTGATGGAAAGGCTCCTGTAATTCTGGAGTTTTGAGGAATGTGGAGTACCTCTTCATTACCATTGCTCCCTGGTCCACACTGACCCAGAGTGATAGCACCTGATAGGGTCCTATCTATAGGTCAAATAGAACTGTTTGACATTTAAACTGTGTGCAAACAAATGACTTATGCTAAATTGAATTGTTTAAAATAGAACTGTTTGATCCTTTAACTGTGTATAAACAAATGACTGATGTTTAATTGAATTGTTAGTGATACATAGCAATACTTGTGGACATACTAAACTGAATTGTTTGAAATAGAACTGTTTGATCAGTCAACTGTGAGCAAATAAATGACTGATGTTTAATTGAATTCTTAATGTTAAATAGCAATACTTGAAAATATTTAACTGTGTGCAAACAAATGAAAAGTAAATAGAATTATTCATATTAGATAGAAATAATTGAAATCATTTAACTGTGTGCAAAAAAATGCGCTCAAGCTCATTTAAAAATGTTACCTACAAAATGTATTTATGAATCCTATATTTAATATATATGTATAAACAGGATTTGGCATTAAATAACCTACAATGGTTGATATGTCATCAAACCAAACCAAATCTTATATATTTAATATATATGTATAAACAGGATTTGGCATTAAATAACCTACAATGGTTGATATGTCATCAAACAAAACCAAATCTTATATATTTGATATATATATATATATATATGTATAAACAGGATTTAGCATTAAATAACCTACAATGGTTGATATGTCATCAAACCAAACCAAATCTTATATATTTGATATATATGTATAAACAGGATTTAGCATTAAATAACCTACAATGGTTGATATGTCATAAACCCAACCAAACAAAATCATATATATTTAATATATATGTATAAACAGGATTTTGAATTAAATAACCTGCAATGGTTGATATATCACCAAACCAAATCAAACCAAACCAAACTGTATAAATTTAATATATATGTATAAACAGGATTTGGCATTAAATAACCTACAATGGTTGATATGTCATGAAACCCAACCAAACAAAATCATATATATTTAATATATATGTATAAAGAGGTTTTGGCATTAAATAACCTGCAATGGTTGATATATCACCAAACCAAACCAAACCAAATTGCATATATTTAATATATATGTATAAACAGGATTTGGCATTAAATAACCTACAATGGTTGATTTGTCATCAAACCAAACCAAACAAAATCATATATATTTAATATATATGTATAAAGAGGATTTGGCATTAAATAACCTGCAATGGTTGATATATCACCAAACCAAACCAAACCAAATTGTATATATTTAATATATATGTATAAACAGGATTTGGCATTAAATAACCTACAATGGTTGATATGTCATGAAACCCAACCAAACAAAATCATATATATTTAATATATATGTATAAACAGGATTTGGCATTAAATAACCTGCATTGGTTGATATATCATCAAACCAAACCAAACTAAACTAGCTGATGTATACTAGCTCAGAGGTTGACATTTGAATTACAAATACAATTGGACAAATGTTAAAAATCCCTTCTACTTCTTCAAAATGGTCTCTTTTGCTATCTATTTTTTTTTTCAATGAAAAGCGAGACAAATAAGAATTGCACAAAGGTATAAACTTCAGAATTTGGATAAGAAGCAAAAATCAAAAAACTTCATGCATAAAAGTATCTCTTCTTTTTCATTTTGTTTAAACCTCCAAATTTCTTTTATCCATTGAAAAGGAATCATACATTAGTAGTGGGGGTCGGGGGTCTTCATTGTGTAATGGTTAAAGCAATGGACTGCGGAATTGTAGTAAGCGAGTACGAACTCCAGTCATGCTATTAAGGTCACTTTCGGACAAATACTCTCGGGAAAGGCATGAACCCCCTTATCCTCCCAGCTATGGGTTAAATAGTACCACTGCTGTTCTCCAGGAGGAATGGCTTTGACATTAAATTACCTACAAAGATTGATACGCCATTAAACAAAGAAACCAAACCAAACCAATACTTTGGCTGTATGTTTGGATGGCAAAGAAAACTAAATACTTTTCACATAGAAATTACCAATCTATTATTCATAATTTGAAATATTTTGCTTCAAATGTTTTGGCATTCAAAGGATGCAAAGTATCATTTTCAGTCTGGTTGCCTTATTCTGGGGGTACATTTAACACCTGTGCACCTTACAGATAAGGGGGCTAATCCTGCTTACCAATTGGGGTGTACCAAATGTAAGAGGTCCAGCAAATTCATTGCAATGAATTCATCTTATGGTAAATTTATCACTAATAAATTAATTGTATAGTTGCCCTGTTGGCTAGGGCTGTAGAATATGTCGACTGAACTTCTGCTGAGAGGTAAACCCCCCTCCGTCCGCCCAATGAGGCTCTGGTTGGCTGTGGGTGGCAACCTGGGATACTCGAGGACAGGATCCTGATGGCTGAGTAGTCCTTGACCTGGCAACCAAAGAGGTCATGTGACTTGCAACTCTCCACTTGGGCCCTTACTGGGCTAGACAGGTGGTCGCAGAGGCCTGATTCAATCAAACAGCTTGTCATGTCAGCCCTCTTTCAGATTTTTGCAAAAATCTGAATGAGGGCTATGGTTGTTGGGTCAGTCATGCTGAGGAAAGACCTATACTTCCTGCAGTGCCTGGGTGAGTAATTATCTTGTGAATGAAAACTCAGAGACAAAATCAAACTGTCTACCTACCATCAGCATAAGTATACTGACTATGTAGCCCTGATGTTACTTGGTCAATGGGTTTTCCCTTTGGCACATCCCCATACGGGGCTCCATGGTGGGTGGGAAGCATGGTCAATGAAACCCACAGACTTTCTTTATGGCTCATGAAAATATATCCCAAGCGAAAACCAAAAAAATAAAAAGACCCCTCTCAGAATCCTCTTCAGAAAGTGGACACGAAACTAATGAAAACTTCTATCAATTCATTGTACTTGAATTAATAGAAGAAACCCCAATCACCAAACTATCCCCAATCCTGATTCAAAAAATGATAGAAACACACTGCAAACCAATCAATATCAAAAAAGCTATGAATGGCACCATTATTATACAAAGAACAAATCAAAAGCAATCAGAAAAGATACTAAAATGGAAACAATTTGGAAAACTAAACATAAAAACATATCCTCACCCAACCCTAAACTTCTCAAAAGGAGTTATAAAATCCTCAGACCACGCATCATGTTCCCTTGTAGAAATAAGACTACATCTTGAACTACAAGGCGTATCAGACATGAGGAGAATTTCCATATGCAAAGAAACAAGAATCATTGACACAAACCCACAACTCCAACCAGCATTAAAATAGGTTACATAAATACAAAAGTAGAAACTTATATTTCAAACCTTCTAAGATGCCAAAAATGCCGACATCCTAAAGATAAATGCACTAGACCTGTGTGGAAAATCAAATCACACAGAATTAGAATGTCAAAATCCCTTTAACTGTATCAACTGCACAGGAGAACACCCTGCGTATTCATGAGAATGTGTTACGTGGAAAAAAAGAATTACAGAAATAAAATACATAAGAAACATATCCTTCCCCGAGGCCTAAAAAATAGTAGAACAAACACAAGAACAACCTAGTTATGCATATGTAACAAGGAAAAGGAAGATACAAAACAAAAACAGGAAGAACTGAACAAACTGATTTATGAATTAAAAATCTAATAGAAATACTAAAAATGATCACAAAAGAGACAATAAAGGAACACTTTTCAACCGACCCAGATGAACATGAGATACTCAACCAAAATCAGGAAAAATTTGCAAACCAAAGAAAGGAAAAAATCCAAACTAAACAAAAAAACACTAATAAATGAACCAATCCCATTATCCAACAGATTCAGCCCAATAGAAATAGAAGATCCTGTTGAAAGAACCATAGAAGATTCTGATGAAACAACCATCCACATCAAAACAAACACCATAAAACTCCAAAAGAGACTTAATAAAAAAAAAAAAAAATAGATACCAATAACAACCCAACAGAACATGAAACAACAAATCTCACAAAAAAAAATGAAACACAAGCTACAAAAAGTACACTCAAATCAACTTCAAGATCAAAGGAAAAAGTAAAAAATCCAAAACCAACTACAAACCCAACTATAGAAACTAAAAACAAATTTTAAAATATAGAGTAAATGGAAATTAAATGGACTCAACACCCACAATCAAAAAGCCGTAGCAACTTAAGTAGAAAGCACAGACTCCCATTGGTCAGGCTGGAAGAGTACATATGAACACCAAAGTGATCAGTGAAAGACCAGGAGGCACATTTAAACTGCCTCCAGCCAAATTCGATGCAGTCCCTTCACCATCAAGAATGAAGTCACCTATTGGAATGAATAAACAATGTAATGCTCAAAGATCAACAAAATCCCTACAAAGATCCTATAGTATAGAAAGCATGGACTGCAACACAGACTGCATAGTTGCCAGCCTCAATCTGGAAATAACTACAAGACTTGAAACCATTTAGCTGTGTGCAAACAAATGAGTTCAATCCCTTTTTTAAATGTTACTTACAAACCATCCACTTGAAAAGTAAAAACAAAATTACTATCAAACTAATCTCTTACATATCCTGTATATTTCAAATGTGTGCATACAAATGACCGATGTTGAATTGTTGCTGGTACATAGCAATGTTCAAGACTATTTGACTGTGTGCCAACAGATGATTAAAAGTGAATAGAATGATTTGTATTGGATGGAGATACTTGAAATCATTTAGCTGTGAAGAAAAATAAGCTTGAACTCATTGAAAAATATTATTAGCAAAATGTTTACAAATCATATGTATTTGCTTACAAATCATATGTATAATTTTTAACTATGTGCAAAGAAATTGCTGGTGTTGGGTTGAATTGTTGGTGTTGTGTTGCAGTGGTGCTTGGAGCCATTTGATTTTGTGCGGGCAGGTGAGCTCTGGCTCATTTGGAATACTAAGTATTCATTTGGAAATCTAAGGTTTAACATGTATATAAACAAAGTTTGGCATTAAGTGGCCTGCAGGAGTTCTTGTGCCATAAAGCCAAACTAACCAAACCAAACATCTTGAGTCTTCCAAAAAACCTCACCTTTTCATTGAAATCTGACCAAATCAACCTTTTCACCAATATCTGGCCAAATAGAATCAAAAACTATCATAAAAACCCATACCCTAAAACCTACATAGAAGACAAAACCAACATAACCTTTCTTGGCATTAAATGGCCCACAGAGGTTGATATGCCATTAAAAAAATCAAACATAAGAGGTCCAGTAAATTCATTGCAATAAATCCATCTTATGGTAAATTTATTGCCAATAAATTAATTGTATGGAAAATTATTGTAAGTAAATTATTCATTGCTACATTCAGAGTTTAATAAAATGCTAATGGGTTACTTTAGCACTTATTATTAAATTCTGGCAATCTATTTGAGCAATGTAAAACCAGGCCATTTGCCTAATGAGTAGAGTGTATGCCAATAGTCCAGTAGACCAGGGTTCATTCCCTATTCGAGTCATACCAAAGACTCAAAAAATGGTAGTTGATACCTCCTTGCTTAACACTCAGCATTATAAACTATGGATCACGGGTAAAGTGGAGCAATCCAAGGAATGGAGTAGTGCCCTCCTCTATACCTCAGTGTAGTAGCTATTGAAAAGGGAGCTTTCAGGTAACCCTCAAATATGGTCACTAACTTTACTTAGTTATAAGAACAATTAATCTGATACAATGAATTTACCACTAGAGTCCCCGTGGTTATCGTCGTAGGAATTGTACACGACGATACGAGTTCAAATCCTGGATGAGACTGATTGCATTTCACATAGCACTTATACCCTTGGGAAAGGTATGAATCCAATTATTCTCCCTCCAGCTATGGGTAAATAGTAGGACAGATTAGGTTCTTCAGCCTTGGTGAGGCAACTAGTCTAGGAGAAGAAAAACTTTGAATTCAAACCTGTTACACTCCGCTAAAAATTGACCTTGTGTCATATCCTGCCTGAGTGGAGGGGTTGGGTAAATAGGATAAATTTACCACTAGAGAAATTTACCAACAATCGTTGAACTAGTTTTTGCATTCTGAAAATTGAAGAATGATTCCAGTTGTATCCTTTTGCTGAATCTTTTCACGTATTTCTTTTTTAGTCTTAAATAATTCTTTTTTTTTTCTCTTTTCAGCTTCCTTATCAGTTTTATATTTGATTATATTTACAATTGTAAAAGCTTGTAAATGGGGTATCAACATTCAATTCACTTCACTAGATGCTCCCTTTTATTCATCAAGTAAGTAGACTTAAAAATGATTCATCTGATAACCAACAATAAATAATTATTTGGGGTTCATATACCTCAGTAGTAATATCTCATCTACTGAAAGTAATGTCAACATACACATAGGTAAAGCTTGGACTGCTATTGACAGGTTAACGACTGTATAGAAATCTAATCTCTGATGAAATTAAACAGGAATTCTTCCAAGCTGTCATAGTGTTAGTACTACTGTATAATTGCACCACTTAGATTCTAATGAAACAATTGGAGAAAAAGTTAGATGGGAACTACATAAGGATGCTGGACTTATTTGAGAACGTCCACATGGATAATATTTTGTCGTTCTTTAAAGAGACCGGGTTGTACCAGAAAATATAGACTTGGTTACAATCCTGAAAACACAACAAAGTAATCAACAGAAAGCAAATTATTGCTGAATAGAATTATGCTTGTGTTGATAGAAATAGTAGTGAGAAATAATAATAAAAAAAGCACTATCATCACTAAATAAACTAATGTCACATAGAAATACTTGCAAATACTTACTCGTATGGTTTTAGTATGGTATGATTAAATTATGTGTCTACAAACAGTACATACATGTAAACAGGCTTTGGCATTAAATAACCTATAGAGGTTGATATGCCATTAAACCCAATCAACCAACCAACCTACAAAACAACAGCTGTATGGCCACTTACTTCCCATCTTGCAAACCTAAGAAAGGCGAGTAAGATTTTCTTGGTACTGCTGATGAAGTAAGAATGAACTAATATGCAATATTCTCCTATGAACTCCTATACATGGACACACCAATGTTGGCCAACCAGCAAAAACCTACTTTCACCAGCTTTGTATGCTATCTAAAGAACTTATCAAGTGCTATAACTGAGAGGGACAGATGGCGAGAGTGGGTCAAAGGAATCTATGCTGTTGACATGCCTTGATGATTGAGGACATGGTAAATAGACACTTATAACATCTTCGTATTTGAGAGATTGCATAATTACCTACTACAGAAGTAGTAGTAATATAAAGTCCAGTTTGTCACTGAGTGATCAATTATTGTGGCCTTGTGCCAAACTAATCTCAGTTTAGATTAGTTTCTCTTCAACTTAGCCATTTTGTATATTTTATTACCTTTCTCAAAGAAATTTTTAAAAGTTAGCAAATTAGGCTCTTTCCTTAAGAAATAAATAAATTTGTATAAATATGTTTTGACTACAGATTTACTGTTTAGTAATAAATAATTCCTAATGATATCCATTTGAGTTGCATTATTTTCCCCTAGAAATAATAAAATCCTAGTATCTTTTGTTTAGGAGAAAAATAACTCTTTATAAAAATTGTTAAGGCTTGTACTTATTTATGGATAGTACTGTATATTACCTTTTTTTTTTTTTTCTTTTTGAATCTTGAGTAAATTGAAACACGTTCAATATATTTCAGTTTTATTTTCCATAAATGTGTTTGACTAAAAAGAATTCCACATAAAATCCACTTGGTTTCCATGTTATATTGAGGTTTGTCAAACCGGTTTTCTAGATATTTAAAATAGATGGATACTTGCCAAATGTGTTTGACTAAAAAGAATTCCACATAAAATCCACTTGGTTTCCATGTTATATTGAGGTTTGTCAAACCGGTTTTCTAGATATTTAAAATAGATGGATACTTGCCAAATGTAAAATTGTACAAAAAATATTGGGTGTGTCCTCATGGTGTAATGGTTAAAGCAGTGGACTGCGGGATCGTAGTAAGCGAGTTCAAACCCCAGTCGCTCTATTACGTTCACTTTCAGACAAATACCCTTAGGAAAGGTATGAACCCCCTTATCCTCCCCGCTATGGGTTAAATAGCATCATTGCTGTTGTTCTAGAAGGATGGCTTTGGCATTAAATAACCCGCAAAGGTTAATATGCCATTAAAACTAAGAAACCAAACCAAATGAAACAAAAAATATAAACTAGCTTTTTAAATTTTATCAGATTGCTGAATACAAGCCTTTCTTTAAAATGTTTACTCTATTCCCATTCAACTTTTGTTACTTTTTCTACTTTCTTTTTCTTTTTCAAGACTTTAAAACGTCATTTCCAGCCTTGACAGGAATTGCTGCTTTGGCTTACTTCATCCATAACTGTATCATTGCTATTATCCAGAACCAGGAAAAACCAGAAAATAATGTATGGCATCATATATATATTTATAATTTTCTTTTTTTACTCTCAATTATTTACATACAACTTCATGGCCTTATGTCAGACTAAGCTCGCCATAAAACCTTTTACTTAGTTACTCAACATACAATCTCTTATAGAAATTCACAGGAGAATGAATTACCATCTTTTTTCAGATGTACTTGGGTGAGTCAAAAGTTTTGCAATATTTTGTTAACATTAAGCACTATTCAGCAACACCAGATACTTTTGCTAAGGTTGTGAATGTGACAAACCACACTGGATTGCAAACTGCTGAGTTCACCTGATACTCATTCTGTTGGAGTATGGCCTCAGAATGCACAGTTTTAGGCTCATTTGACCTTACCTGCTCCTCACAGCTCTTGCAACCAGAACCAAATTTCTTGAATCATGTGATTACTCTACTGTCATTAATTGTACCTTCATCTTTCACACTACAGATGTTTTTAGTTGTTACTGCAGTGTTTGGACTGATAAAGTATGAGTTCCTGAATTAGACTATGTTGCATGTTCATCTATAAGGCCTTCAAGTCACACACAAAAAGTGAGGCAATGCACAACGTGCTAGCACACCAACTACTGCAATACTACCAACCACAGCAGGTACCTAACACAGCTTGAACTGTACAATATGCACACTACAAACTATGATGTAACAAAACATTGCTGAACTTTTTACTCACCCAAGTATTAAATGGGATTCTTATTTCTTTTTATAAAATTCATTAATTTAAGTGTTCTGATTTGTTTGTTAGTTTGGGTTTTATGATATATCAACCCTTGTAAGTTATTTAATGACAGATCCATTTTTATACAAATAAACAGTTCTATTTTAAACAATTTAGTTTAGCATAAGTACACAGTTTAATTGTCAAAAACATTTCTCTTTCAAGCTATTCAGTTTAATCTAACAGTTCTAATTAAAACAATTTAGTTTAGTATAAGTTCAGACGTAGTATCCAGCACTGGCCAGTATGTCTAGCTTAGCCTGGGAATTTTCACCAAAATCAAATCCCTCAGCTTTCCTTGTTAAATTGAGTTAACTGCCACCATTCACCATATTGTGAATTTTTTATCAAAATGGCGATGTTTTCGTTACCTCAGATCATTTCAACTGTGGGAGTCAATGTAATTTGGGCTGGAATTTACGCCAAAGAAAAATCGCTGTTTATGGAGAAAATAGTTCCTGTCACGATTCACAAGAATACAAAAAAAGAGAAAAGCAACACTTTCGATTTTTGTATAATACAACTTTCTCAAAACTATTGTCTTCATCTCACCATAGAAGAATTTACATCAATGCATAGAATACAAAAGGAAAAGGTCACACAAAACTTATCCGCTCATTTTAGGAGGTGACAGAGAGGTCCAGAGAAGGTGTAAGGGAGACAATTATTGATTCTCGGGTACTTTGAAAAGTTTGTTTATCTCGGCTTTTGTTGACATAACAATTGGGATTCGCAAAGTTCCTATGTTCAACTACTGGTTCTGATTGGACCAGCACAATTCATAAAGTCGTTCTGTCTCATCGAACTCTCACTGTGAACTCTCAACTCTGAGTTCTGAACTAATTCCTGACTTCACCCTCAACTACTTACTGGCCTCTGTGCACTGCTTATATAGATTGGGGGTGGGGTATCAACAATTTTTGGTTATGCCCATCAATAATGATATGTAAATTGCCTGGACCACCCCGTATTTCATATATTTTTTTGAAAAACTCCAGATGGCTGTATTTGACAGGTACTAAAATCGAATTCTGGATGCCCGCTGTGTTCTGTCCAGACAGACATTATTAGATCGACAAAAACCCACTTGTCCTGTCTCCTTCTCGTATATCTGGACTGCTTTAGGCTACACAAGATTTCATTGACCCTTTTATCACAGGATTCAATCAATGAATCCCTCTCTCCACTTCTGGAACCATCACCTTACTTACTAAATACTCAATTTCAGGAATGTCATTCCAAAAAAAATTAAAATAAGATAGAAAATAAAATGATAAAACAAAAAAAAAATAATAGGAATTTTCTTTACTAATTCTTTATATTATAGAAAAACAAACTTATTTCTATATTTATCCTTCTATCCATTTAACTAATGAATTCCTTCTAATCCCTTAGAATTGTTAATTAATTAATCCACCTGGGGGGAAGTTCTCTCTGTCACAAAGTATTGTTTTTGTTTACACACAGTTAAATGTTAAGAACAGTTCTATTTCAAGAAATTCAGTTTAGCTTAAGTACACAGTTTAAATACCAAAACTATTCTATTTTAAATAATTCAGTTTAGCACATAAATATGCAGTTTAAATGCAAAAAACAGTAAACTCTCAAAACTACAGTTAAGTTCTATCCATAGATAGGACCCTATCAGGTGCTACCACTATGGGCCAGAGTGGACCTGGTAGTGATGGCAATGAAGGGATGCTCCACATTCCCCAAAGTTCCAACATTACTGGAACTTCACCATCAGCTTGTTTAGTGTCATATCCAAAATGCTCGTTGCTGGGAGGTGGGTCGTACCCCACTGCAGAGGTGCAGTCAGTGTATTCTACAGCCCAGCCAACTGAGCAATAAGTGTCTTGAGTATAACACTAGATTGTGTGTGATGGTGAGTTTCCAGTTCTGGAGGGTTATGCAAAGTATTATTGCTATTACTCCCAGGTGCAATACCCTGAAGTGCTAGTAACTGTGAGGGTTCCATCAATGGGTCACATACTTCGACTTAAAATCATTTGTATTCAATAGGATCATGTACAAAAAAAAACCCTCCTAAGAAAAAATGGCCAAGTCAGTTGGGGGCCATAGAATACACTGACTGCACCTCTGCAGAGAGGTAAGACTACTCCAATGTGTGTCCTGGATATAACACTAAACAATCTGAAAATGAGGTTCCAGTCATGCTGGAGTTTGAGTAATACAATATACCCCTTCATTGCTATTGCTTGCAGGTCCACTCAGCCTCAAAGTAGTAGCATCTTATCTATGGGTCAAATAGAACTGTTTAACATTTAAACTATATGCAAAAAAAATGACTTATGCTAAAATTGAATTGTTAGAAATAGAACTTTGATCCTTTAACTGAGTGTAGGAACTAGTGGTACATAGCAATGCTTGGAACCATTTAACTTTGACTTATGCTAAATTGAATCGTTAGAAATAGAACTGTTTGACTTTTCTGTGTGTTTCAACAAAATTTGTTTACAAATCCTATATTTAATATATCTGTGAAAACAGGATTTGGCATTAGATAACCAACAAGAGTTGATATGTCATAAAACCAAACCAAACTAATCCTAAGAAACAACTACATAAAAAATGTAAATATGAACGTACAATGAACATGATTCTCTAACTTCTAAGCATGAAATAACTTTAGACAAGTTGTCATGCCATTAAAATCAATGCCTCAATACTTTAAGTTGTGAGAAGCTCTTGTGTTATGAAAAAAATATTACTTAGAATATTTTTACTATGTGATATCAATTTATTTTTTCATAAAAGATTACATGTAGATATTTTATTTGTAACACAGCCCTTTCAGCAATTACTGTATACTCTCCAGAGGGGTAAAATACCTCCTCAAAACAGAATGTGCTGAGTATTGACTTTAAATTGCATCTGATAGCGAGGCCCCAGATCTGGAGAGTATAGAGTAATCCATCATTGCCAATTCTCCCACATTCACTCTGAACTGAAGTGGTCGTGCCTGTTAAGTTCCCATCTATGGATAAAATAAATCTATTTAAGAATTATCTGTATTCAATTGGGCTAAGTGCCAAAAATAAGACTTTTTAAGAAACAACTACCAGGCCATTGGCCTAATGAGTAGAATGTTTGCCAATGGTCCTGGAGACCTGGGTTCATTCCCAGGTTGAGTCATACCAAAGACTCAAAAAATGGTACTTGATACCACCTTGCTTAACACTCAGCACTATAAGGTAAGGATCAAGGTTAAAGAGAAGCAATCCAGGAAATGGAGTAGTGCCCTCTCTTACTCTTTGGTGTAGTAGCTATTGAAAAGAGCGCTTTCGGGTCACTCTCAACTAAGGTCGCTAATTTATTATATATATATATATATATATGTATACACACACACAAACTTATTTCTTATATTTTCATATATGCATATTTTCAATCAGTACATTGGCCCAGCGGTTAGAGTTTTTACCAAAGGCCTGGGAGACCAGGGTTCAATCCCAGGTCGAGTCATACCAAAGACTCAAAAAATGGTACTTGATTATTGAAACTATGGATCGAGGGTAAAGTGGAGCAATCCAGGGAATGGAGTAGCGCTCTTCCCTTCACCTCTGTGTTGTAGCTATTGAAAAAGGCGCTTTCAGGTCACCCTCAACTACAGTCGCCAACTTACATACACAAAAAATGTACAAATGCATGTACAATGTATGTGATTCTCTAACCTAATCATGAAATCAGCATAGATGGGTTGACATGCTATTAAGATAATTTTTAACTGTTTAAAAATTACTATATTGCAACATTCATCATTTGTTTATCTTTGCTGGTTTCATTTTGTATGGAGGGGGTCCTTGTGGCATAGTGGCTAACATGCGGGACTGCAACATCATTGTGAGTGAGTTCAAACTCTAGTCACGCTATTACATTCACTTTTTGATTAATACTTTTGGAAAAGGTATTAGCCCCTTTCATCCCCCCCCATGGGTTAAATAGTATCACTTCTGTTCTTCTTCAATGATGGCTTTGGCATTAAGATATCCCATCAAGGTGGATATACCATTAAACTAAGAAACTCTAGTTGGTTTCAGAAGTCTAGTTGAAGAGGAATCAACCTATTGGGCGCTAGTCAACTCATTTAACTTGCAAAATGAACTGATGGATGTTCACCAATCAGACATTAGCGAAATGCTGCCCTTTTCCACTTCAAACTTAGTCTCTTTTATGTTCATCAAATCTCGCCACTTCACGTAGGCTTATCTCGTTCTCCTCCATAAAACAAGTCACACCTCTTGCGTCTTTTCTTCTTCTGGTTTCCACGTGCCAGTAGCAGAGAGAGCACACCTTCTGTTTCTTCGAGGTAAGATTGTTCGTGGCATTACTACTACAGAAACCAAACCAAAACATTATTGACGAGTATCTTATGATGAGATAGATTCTTCTTTGTTGAAAACTTCAATTGGTCTTGAATGGTTCTAAGATGAAGTTCTCTAAAAAAAATATTTCAATGTTGAAATTGAATAGACTGAGATCACCAGTGTTCTCTTAAAAAGATGTTTCGCAATATTGCATCATCCACAAATTTTCAAAGATTATCACTGGAATTTGTCTCCAGTGTTCATTCACTCGTGAGGATTGGCTGAAAAGTTCATAGGCTGACCAAGTCATCAACAGCAGACATGTGGTTATTTTATGAACTTTTCAGCTACCATCATATAAATCAGAAGAAGAATTATGATATTATTTAAACCTGAAACTTCTTTTTGTCAAGAATTGTTAATTTGTTTGTTGCTTTGCTTTTGTTTTGTTTTTTTGCAAATAGATTTTTATTAATTTTTATTGCTGACTTCCAGTTACTTAAAATTGCTTAACATACTTCGAATTCATAACAAAATAAAACTTAAATGTTTCTTAGTATTCTCAATATTTTTTTTCTTTTTTTTTTTCAGGGTCGAGACCTTGGTATAGCATTCTCCCTTGTATGCATTACATATCTTATTATTGGAGTCGGGTTGTATATTACTTTTCCAGACGAAAAATTCTGCATTGTAGATGTAAGTTAGTAACAATTATATATATATATATATATATATATATATGTAGTAGCAGTGGGAGGGGTACACAAACATTCTACTAGTGAGAAAATAAATATTTTGGGTTAATGAATGCAATGTCACCATAAACATCTTCAAATGTTTTGATGCTATGATTACATGAAATCAAGAAGCATTTTTTGCTCACCCTATATATATATATATACGTTTGAGGTAAAATAAAGCTAAACGAAATATCACACATTTAAATTTGAGTTAAGTGTTTGATTTATCCAACTTTCTATATATTTCTCTCATACTATCAGATTCGCTACAATCTATCATTTCAATATATAGATACACAATTTTCTTTTTATTTCATTGTAATAATTTTAGTAATGGTTAAAATAACTAATAATTTTTTACTTTGTGTTTTTTGTTTAGTTTTTCTTTTAATTCCTTTCTCAATAATGTATAAATAATTTGTTATATGGGTCGTGTGAATATTATAGGGAATATTGTACATACCAAGTTCATAACAAAATGTTGCTCAATATTGTAGCAAAGGATTTTTCTGGGCGCCGTAATTAAAAGGTTAAAGCTGAAATGAATTATTAATAAAAAAGCTAACAGTAAAACAAACCTAGGGAATTTGAATTGAAATAGACATTGTTTTTTTTGTTTATATATATATATATATATATATATTATTTTTAGTAATGAACAGCTTATGAAGGATATATTGTGTGAGTATTAATCTTTGTGTGTACATTGTACATCAAGTCTTTCAATTTCTTTTAGAAATCTTACTTGCTTGTCAGTCCTGAAATTCTTTAGGGAATAAAACTTATTTACTTTTGTAAAATGTGGGGGCTGATTACTTTCAGTTTGTTTGCTCTGTCAGAACTGCTGGAGCTGCTATATGTAGTGCTGGCAATTTTGGTCTCTTTAGGTCACTAGCTTTTGAGCGGTAAAATAGGTGAAAGCTTTTTCTGGAAACCATGACACATGTGTTTCTTTTTCTATTTTTAGATTTGGTGACACATGTGGGTCTTTTTCTATTTTTAGATTTGGTGACACATGTGGGTCTTTTTCTATTTTTAGATTTGGTGACATATGTGGGTATTTTTTGATTTTTAAATTTGGTGATACATGTGAGCCTTTTTCTTTTTTTAGATTTGGTGACACATGCTGATTTGGGACTGTTTGAAACTGCTTCCAAAATATATTACTGTAAAATTACTTTGATACAAGTTTTAGATTTTTATTATAGCATGTTGCTTTTTGATCAAATATGCATATGTGCTTTTTAAATTTTGTCAACTGAATTGTTTGCTTCTTTAACTATGTGTAATAAAAAAAAAATGATGTTTAATTGAATTGTTAGTGATATATGGCAATACTAAGAACCATTTAACTGTGTACAAATGAATAAATAACGTTGAATAGAATTATTAATGATAAATAGCAATACTTGAAACTCTTTAACTGTGCGTCTAATTTGAATTGTTCGTATTATATCACAATACTTGGAAACATTTGACTGTGTGCAAATGAATTGTGTTGAATAGAATAATAAGTGTTAAATAGCAATACTTATAACCACTTCACTGTGTGCAAATAAATGATTAATACTGAATAGAATTAACAGTGTTTGATAGCAATAATTGAAACCATTTAACTGTGTAGAAGCAATAGCAATACTCATGTGCAAGCAAATTAGTTCTTATCATTTAAAAATGAAATTACCTTCAAACTAATCTTTTACATGTCATGTATATCTGTTTAAATGTATGCAAACAAATGACGGATGTTGAATTGTTACTGTAACATAGCAATACTTGAAACCATTTAACTGTGTGCAAAAAAATGACTTCAAACACATTTAGAAATGTTATCAACAAAATGTGTTTACAAATATATATCTAATATATATGTATAAACAGTATTTGGCATTAAATAACCAATGATGTTTGTTATGCTGTAAAATCACACCCAAATAAACCAAATCATATATATATATATATTTAATATATATGTGTAAACAGGATTTGGCATTAAATAACCAAAAATGTGTTTATATGCCATAAAACCCATCCCAAACAAACCAAAAGCAAATATCATGTACCTAGTGAGGATCAAAAATCCATCAGAGTTTATGTTGCGATCTCAGTTAACGACCGGATCAATTTTTATCTACCTCAACTTTTTAAATGAAGTTGTCTTCATATCAAAGGATTTCCAAAGAAAATCACAATTTGATGATCTATTAGAGCAGCATGTTAACTGTCACATTATTTTATATAATGCATACACACACCATTACTAATATATATATATATATATATATATATATGAGAGAGAGAAAAATTGAAAAACATGGTAATCCAAAGAGAAGAATTTAATGTAAAAGAACGCTATAACGTTTCAATTCTAGTGAACCATCATCAGGACTAGGATTCATTTCCATTATTTACTTCCATATATATATATATACATACACACACACCATTACAAAGTATTTGTATATAGATACACATACACATACACACCCCATTATTTATACATGTGTGTATGTATGTGTGGGTATATATATATATATATATATATATATATATATATATATATATATATATATATATATTTCTTTAAGAAAAAAACAAAACCGGTCACATTTTAGCAGGAAAATTTAAATGTTCATTGTTGAATGGTTTTTTTGTCCTGATGGAATTACTCTCAAATGGACCGAATAATACACATATATATATGTATGTATGTTTGTAATAATAGTGTATTTTACTATATTCATAAGCAAAGAATACTCAATATTGGTGATAAAGTATATATCAATCTAAGTTAGGATAACAGTCTCAATCAACAGCACTTGGTGACTGTTTATTTCTATACTATCTTAACTTATATATTAACACTCACACACACATACACACACTGGGCAACACCCAGAGATTTTTGGACGATCCATGCTTACAAAGGAAAGCCAGTATAGATATGACTAAAATGAAAATATTAGTCTCAATAATTATTAATGGATTATTCTTTGATTGAATTTGGTTAAAACTATTGTTCACACCTCAGTCTCTACTATTTGTCTATAATTTCACTCAAATAATTTCAGAATCTAAAATAGAGGATTTAACCATTTCTCTTTTTCACAGAATATTTTGAATAATCTACCTCTCAACGATATATATGCTGTGATTGCACGGCTCTTCATCTTCCTACAGCTTGGAGCCATTTTCCCTCTTCTCATCTATGTATTCAGAATTCAGTTCCTGCATGTCACGTTTAAACTCATTTGGCCTGGGTAAGGTTTTCCTTGATTTTTTTTTTCTTTTCACTTATGCTATCTGTACACATACAATTATCACTGTTAGTGGCACCAAAAATGGAGTGGGGGGGTGTCCTTGTGGTGTAATGGTTAAAGCGCTTGACTGCGGAATTGTAGTAAGTGAGTTCAAACTCCAGTCAGGCTATTACGTTCACTTTCAGACAAATACCCTTGGGAAAGGTATGAACCCCCTTATCCTCCCAGCTATGGGTTAAATAGTACCACAACTGTTCTTCTAGGAGAATAGCTTTGGCATTAAATAACCTACAAAGATTGATATGCCATTAAACAAAGAAACCAAACCAAACCAAACTAGAACTGCCAGAGTAGGTTATGTGTTGATAGAGACGAAACGATCAATCACATAATAAGCGAAAGCAGCAAATCAGCGCAAAAAGTGTATGAGACTTGACACAACAAGATGGGGGAATGGTGATCCACTGGAAAATGTCCAAGGAGCTGAAATTTGACCATACTACCAAATGGTATATGCCCAAACCAGAATCCGTCCAGGAAAATGAGACACTCAAAGTTCTCTGGGCTATTGAGATACAAACAAATCATTCAACCCCAGCTCGAGAACCAGATTTTGTAACAGTTAACACCAACATAAAACCTGCCGAATAGTAAACTTTGCCATCCTGTTCTTCTAGATGGCTGGCTTTGGCATTAAATAACCCACTATGCCATTAAACAAAAAACCCAAGCCAAACCAAAAATGGCATTGGTAGGCTGAGTTCAAAATCTTGTTGGTACTTAAGTTCTAATCTCCTTGGCAAAGGCATGAACCTATTTCCAATCAGATATCTAACCCGAGAAGGTAACCAAACTAGAAGAATAAATCTGAATTCAAACCCTCTGCTAGCCCTATCGGCAGGCCTTGAAATACACAGGCCATAACCTCTACAGAGAAATAAAACTTTACCACACCCCAAAAAAGGGTATCTTGGGTATAGTGCGAATGAATGACTGATGCTAAATTAAAACAATGCATAGCAATACTTGAAACCTTTTAACTGTGTTCAAAAAATGATAATGGTAAATAGAATTATTCATGCTTGATAGAAATACTAAGAAACATTTAACTGTGTGCAAAAAAAATGAGCTCTAGCTTGTTTAAATGACTTCAGATACATTTACAAATGTTATCCACAGAATGTGTCTACAAATCATATTTAATATAGATGTATAAACAGGATTTGGCATTAAATAACCAACAATGAGGGATATGCTATGAAACCTAAATAAATCAAACCAAACTATATATATTGATTCAAATGTATTTTAACTGCTGTAAATATTCCAAGTACTAGTTGACTCACTTTAAGAAAGAAAAGATTTCTACAAAACTAGGGGTTGACTTATACGGCTGGTCTAAAATCCAAACCTTTACCACAGAGTAATCCAACCAGTGGAGCAGTACTCGTAACTATCAATATATACCACTATTGATAACTCCCGCAAACTGCTACAAACATTTCCAACAAATTAACTCAGAGATTAATTTGAAATAAAAAAAGTAAAGTAAAGTTGGCGACTCTAGTTGAGGGTGACCCAAAGACTCCTTTTCAGTAGCTACCACACCAAGGTGTAGGAGAGGGTGCTACTCCATTCCCTGGATTGCTCTACTTTACCCTTGATCCTTACCTTAAAATGCAAGGTGACATCAAGTACAATTTTCTGAGTCTTTGGTATGACTCGACCACAGTCTCCCAGACCATTGGTGAACATTCTACTCGTTAGGTCAATTTAAAATACTAAAACTATAATACAAATTAAGTATTATATTAAAGCTATATCATACACCATTTTCAACAACTGATGTACTGACTATAAACACTAACCAGAATTTCACAGCATCAGTATTTCATTTCCTACAATTTATATATATATATATATATATATATAATAACAACCCATAGATAAAAGGTATTATAGTCAATGTCTTGATGCCAGTAGTTTGGTTTTGTTATAGCTTTTGCTACTGATAGCCTCTCTTCATTTAGGCCTACTGGGTAAGTTTTGGCCAAGCCAAGCAATAGCTTAAACTATTTTTTTTTTTTTTTTTGGTGGGAGCTGGTGTAATATAATGGCTGAGGGATTTCATTTAATGCCTTTGGGTTTAGTTAGGCTGAGAACCTTTCTGCTCAGTGCATGGGTTACTTAGGTGCAACATTAACACAGGTGTTCACACGCGCGCAGAGCAGACATATCACTCA